>QKYT01000250.1:30108-79185 GCA_003550305.1 Glomus cerebriforme
AATTACTTTTTATAGGGTAGCACTGCATAAAATACCCCGGGTCTGAATCAATTTATCTGATTTAAAACATTGAATTAGACCTGGGTGTGTACATTCATCCTGTCAGTACTAGACAAATTTAATATATGAAAATTTTAAATTTGATTTAAAATAGTGATTAAATATTCTAATTTTTATGAAATAAATTAGATTTACATATTACATATTTGATATCTCGAAACGGGTATTTTATATGGGGGGTATGCCGAAATGGGGGTATTTTATGCAGTGCTATACGGTATATGAGGAAGGTGGGCATGAATA
This sequence comes from Glomus cerebriforme, assembly GCA_003550305.1. NCBI lineage: Eukaryota > Fungi > Glomeromycota > Glomeromycetes > Glomerales > Glomeraceae > Glomus > Glomus cerebriforme. Next base: position 30,412 of record QKYT01000250.1, read on the forward strand.
TAATTTTGATTACGTGTAGAAATACGATGAAGATGAAGAATGGGTGACATTATAACACATTTTGGTCAAAGATCTCTATGGTAAGGTATGTGAAGAGAGCATCCAGAACATGGGGTTAAAATAGGGAGATATTTTTTAGGAGACCTGAATTGCGAAAATGAAGAAGGGGGATCATGGATCCAATGTTCTAAAAATGTCAAGCTTGAACTAAATGGGTCGTTGCGTTGTTCGATTGTTTTACCAAAAATGGTAATGCCGGCCAAATTTTTTTTTTTTTTTTAAGGTAACGCCTGAGTTCGCCACTCGCGTGACTTAATGCCGGCCAAATTTCACGTGGGGATGAAAATTTGTTAGGTTTTAAAGGAGTCACGTGATCGAGCCCTAAATGTACCGTAACGGCTTTAGACGACAACTGGATTATCAAAAAAAAAAAAAAAAGATTTTGTTCTTTTTCATAAAGTTGACGAAAATGAAACATATTACTTCAACTCGAGGTCTTGCAATTTTCTGCAACTTTTATCGACTTAATTTACTTTCTAAACTTTTTTTTTATTATTATTTTACATTTCTTAGGTTTTAAGTGTGTCTTTCAGCAAAAGACATTCAACAGTGCACCGCTTCCTGTTATCCGATCATGTATTGTATAACTATCTTATCTAAAGTATATGTACTCAATAATAAATATTATAGCTAACTTCGCTTGAAATTTAGATTCAACAACTTCTTCGCAATCAACTTCAATAAAGACTTTTAAATTAACACCTTCATCTTTAGAGATATTGACATTGAAAAATATTCCACCACCAAAAGCTCCACAAAAAAAGAAAACAAAGCATGGAAATGATTTTAACTCACTTGCAGTTTATCTTTATAATTTATATTATACACAACTTCACTTTAATAGATTGGTTTTTATAGCTCAACATAATAATCTTAATGTACAAGAACAAATTTTACTTAGAAGAGAATTAAAGCAAAAAGGAGCAGTCCTTACAGCAGTACGTGGAAGTATATTTGGGGCAGTTATACGTCAATCAATATTATATAGTAATTTGTTGCCTTTAATTGTTGGTCCAACTTGTATGATTGGATCAAATGTTACCGATGAGGAAAACCCAAGATTAGTTGCTGATATTTTTAATATTATAAATAAGAACAAGAAGTTGGTTTTGGTTGGTGGAAAAATGGATAGATCTTTATTGAATTTAGAAGAGTTTCAAAATGTGGCAAAATTACCAGGATTGAAACATCTTCAAAGTGAACTTATTGGATTATTGAATTCTTCTGGTTCAAGAGTTGTTGAATTGTTGAATCAAAATTCTCAAAGTTTGGTTTTCACTCTTGATACATATAAAGATAATTTTGGTGATGGGGGAAAGTTCTGTGAAAAGAAAGAAATGATCAAGTCCTTTGAGAAATAATGAATTTAATTTTATATTATTAATAAGGGTAAAAAAAATTAATTTTATTTTCTTACCTTTAGGTGTTTCTAATTAAAAAAAAATCCCTTTTTTTCGTTAAGTCAAAAATAAATTACTTATTATCTATTATTTATTATGCCATAAGAAATTTTTGAGGGTAGTCCAGTGATCAGAGTCTAAATACAAATATTGCATAGAAGCTTGAAGAGAAGGTTGTAAAACATCACGGTCGTGACGGAAAAGCCACATAACAATCCCCCAAACTACAGCTGCAAAAATTGGAAACGTGTTTTTCGGTTCTTCCATTGCTTTACGAGCAACCGGTAATTTAGCTAATCCCACCATAATACGTGCAAAAACATAGAGCACAATCTAATTAAAATATTCAAAAAGAAAATTGAATTTTTTTTTTTATTAATAATTTAAATTCGAAACAAATCATGACAAAACTACCTGTTGATTGATGTTATTATTTTCGCCAAAAACAAAATAACCGCCAATTAAACCAGCTATAAAAGAATGGCCATTTTGTTCTTTACCAACGATTTTTCTTTGTAAATACATTAATGTTTTATATATAGTAACAAATGTAGCTAAATTCTTTGAATGTGTTTTTGTAGCATCAAAAACAAATGTTAATTTCTCCTTAAGACTTGCAGATTTAGAATTGAGAAATAAAAATTTAGCAAAATATTTTCTTCTAAAGAATGATTTTTTTTTAAAAAAAAAATGAAATTACCTCCCGGAACGAAATAAAAATGACATAACTAGAGCATGAGGAAATCTAATTTTGGCACCATAGACAGCACCATTACGAAAACCTTTGACAATTGCCAAAACATCATGATGGTCCGGATTATTAATGAATTTTGCAATAGAGTCCATCAAAGAAAAAATGTAAATTAAAAAAAAACGAAATTCTGACGTTTATCGATCGTCTCAAATGATTGGCTGTGAACTTATAATTGGTAGGGTAACTAACGTGACAGATAATGTGGGACAAATAGATAATTAAATACCGTAGTACAATATTTCAATTTTGCTTATTATATTAAAAATTTCAAAAGCAGATTTATTTATTTAAGTTCATATTTTGAAAATTTTAATGTTCCTTAAGCGGGAGGAATTTGTGATTGTGATACAAAAAATTGTAGAAATCGAAATTGTATAATATTAAAACTATAATTAGCCTTAAGGTATCTTATAATATATATTTTGTTTACTCAGTTTTCATTGCATAAAATCTATGAATTTTAGCACGAGTACCATAATTTTCAAATTCAGTTTCAATTGTTTTCAACAATTTATCAATTTCAGCATCTTTCCCACCTTGATTGCTAGAAGAAGAATCTCTTGAACTAGACCTTCTAATATTTTCAGAATTATTACTTTTCTTAATACTTTTCATCAAACTATTTCTTCTTACATTACTATTATTAGTATATAATTTTAATTCATGACCTATAGAATTTAATATACATCTATAAGATTCCAATGTATAAGTTGTAAATGATTGAGCTAATTTATCATGAGATAATCTTGAACTAATCGTAAATTCTCGATGTTCATGGTAAATTGGAGAAGAAATGTTTGGAGTTGAGGAAAAATGTTGAGAATGTAATGATGTTACATTTGGATTTATGCCACGTGATTGTAATTTCTTTCGACCTGTAAATTAGGAAAAAGTTTAGTAAAATAATTACTAAAATAATCTAAAATTATTTAGTTGTACACTCACATGAATAATTTATGCGTTCGGTAATAGGACCTTCATTAATAAATTTTAATTCAGGATCAGATATTTCAATCCAACCACCAACTTTACACACTCTCATTAATTCAGAATACATAAATTGTTCCCATTGTATTTCAGTTAGATCGAATATCATAAAACGAATGTGTACAAAATCAAAAGTCGCATCTGGAAATGGAAGTCCATTAAGAAAATCGTGATGTATGAATTGAACATTAAATGGTTTTGTTGTAGGAAATAAAGGAAGCAAATCTATTCCTATATAACGAGAGGTTGGATAATCTGATGACATTTCACAAATCCACGCTCCTGAACCGCAACCCACATCTAACACTTTAGCACCACTAGTTAAACGTGGTTTAATTGGAGAAGAGAAATTACCATTCCATCCTTCTCTAAGTACACAATGTCCTAAATGTATTACTTCATCAACTGTGGCTAAATTATTGCTTTCAAGAAATAATCCTCTATAATTATTATTCGTTAAAGTTTTATTATTAGTATTTCGATTGTTAAGTTTTGTATGAATTGTACCCATAATAATGTACTTATATATATTAAAATTTTTCTAAGGGTTATTTATTTAATTTTTTTTATTTTTTTTTCGTTTATTTAATAACGAATGTTATCGAAAGGAAAAAAGTTGTTCAGATAAAGGAAAAAGAAAGTGCATCGTCTCTCTACTATCTGTCAAAGAAGAGAACAAGAGAGGACTAATAAATGCAAAGAAAAGGTTTTTATTTTATTATTTTGGATTTTCATTGATTTTAATTGGTGTTTGTTGAATAATTATTGTTATTTCTGATTCGGAAAGAGAAAAAGTTTATCTGCGGGAGCAATTTAATGAGCACCAATTATATTCATTTATTTGTTTGCATTCTAACCCTGGACAATATATTTCACCATTGTTAGTAAAAATGATGTACTTTGTGCCGCCGATATAAAGAACTGTTTATAACGTAAATTTTATTGGATCGATTGTTTGGTGTAACATTTTGAAAAAAAAACTTCTGTTTACATATAAACTTATTACATATCAGTTAAGAAAATAAAACCCAAGTAGTATGCCAGAAACATTGAATACCTCTCTACTGTTAAAAAGATCTGTTATTAGTATGTTGAACGTTACTTAAAAATTTAAGCGTGACATTAAATAACTCATTATGGAAGTTACCTATAGTATGATAAGCTGATGCAATAACAAAAATGAACATTCTCAAACCGACATCACAAATTCTCGAAGAATATCCCTTTAAGGATCAGAAAATGTGTTGAAATTGTTATCTCATTTCAAGACTCTATTCTAAACATTGCGCAAATTGTATTCTTGTTAGGCGATTAAGGTTTCCGATTAGAATAGATCCTGTAATCCTGTATGGGGAGGATTTTAAAAAAATATATATTACTTTGCGAACCTCAAGTGACGATTATTTCAGTACCTATTGGAAGACTGGTCAATGCTCGAAATGGATGATATCGGATAATATAGTGCATATTTTTATCTACGCTGATCAAAAAATTATTAAAATACTTTCGTACTAACATGTCAACAACCATTTATGTGCAATCAGTGTCGTTGATTTTTTTTTTTTACGGAGAGGATAAACTTCAGACTCCGAAATCAAATTTTGCTCATCAAATCCCGATCCTTAGTCAGAAAGTTGAATGTAGAAAATTTCTGCAAAAGAAGACTTGCAAGGAATTCGCGATCATTAAATCACCAGTTGGTATTACAAACAAGATTTCAGAGATTGCGGATTAGAAATAGAACCTGCGACAGATCTTGTAGACTTCGTCGATGAGAAAAAATTGTGCTAAGAAAATACGGAATTGATGGCAGGTAAAAGGCAATCTTGCTATTACCGTATTACATAGCAAAGATTCTGAATACTTTGGAAAATATGGGTTGATAAAAACGGATCACATGGCCCTCTATTTGTCAAAAGAATCACCAAACTTAACTCTTAGTTTGAGATCATAATTAAGTCATTAGTTACATCACGAAAGGGAAGTTGTATCAACTACCCATAGGCTTTTATGCAAAAGCTCAGAGAAAATGTTGTTTTTACTATACGCACGAATGAGATATAATGCAAAGGAGACCTTATTTACTTTGATATAGGGTTAGAGAAAACACAAAATGTTTAGTAGATAGGGACTTTTATGCGACCTCAAGTATGTCTTTTAAGTATTCTCTCGATTATTTAATTTGGATTTGTTATTAAAGCTGTAATTTGAAGATAGAGTAATTTATATTTAATATAAGAGTACTATTTTAACCGAAACTCATTGTTGATTTTAATGATATCAAATATAAGCAAATTAAAATTAATGATAAAAATAACAGAATGAAGAATATATGAAAGTTAATCAGAATTCCACTTAAATAGAACACCTTTTCATCTATGATTCTGACTACACATTCGGCACCGGTTTTCCCATTATAAAGCAGGGTCACACCAAGCTTTTAAATTCGTTTGTCTTCCCAAGCGGTTTTATTTTTTTTGGTATCATTTCCTGACTTGATTTTTTGACCGTTTAGTTGAGGGAACGCATAGTGTTAATGAAAGATTTAATTTATTAAACCCCATTTTCCTTTAATAAGTGAGTCAAATTCAGTATAGGTTTTATAATCTACAAACTTAAATAACAAATAAAATTCATACACATGCAAATAGAGCAGGTAGTTAATTAACCAATAAATTATTTATTACTAGAAATAAATATATTATCAGATTTTTAATAATATATTTTGTAACATTAAATCATTGAAATAAGTTTATGATCTAACATCAAAGTAGAATTTTCTTCTATTTTTGGAGTTTGATTTTTTATGGGTTACATTATTACCAAGTTTAACAAATTTAGAGTGTTATTGATAAATTTAAAACTATATATATCATAACAATAGGTGATAAAGAATATATAAATGTTAAATAGAACAAATAAAAGAATTTCACAATAAAAAAATTATCGAGAAATGCGATTAAAAATGATTGAGATAATTGCTACGGTATATACTATCGCAATATCTATAATATCTTAAAATCCAGAACTATATATGATATATTATAATTCTTCATTGAAGGATTATATAAATATTAATTTTAAAAGTTTTAATAAAAATTTATGTAAATATTTCAGCTGGAGTAACAGCATTTGAAATTACACTTCCTAATAAATTTTCTTGACTTAAAAATTTTGTAGGAAATACTATTAAATGTCCATGAATATTTTCTAATTTTTTATTAACTTCTTCTTTAATTGCTTCAGAATTTGCTACATGACCTTTTGGAACTTTTGTTGGATCAGGGACAAATTTCTCATATTGATCCCAATTAATAACTACGATAAAAAAAAAAATTAGCTAAAATTGTAATAATTAATAACTTCTTTTTTTAAAAAAAATGGCTACTTACCATTATTATCAGGTATACATCTAAATACAGAACGATAAGTTTCAGTATTATTATGTGCAACAGACTTCCAATAATTATAAAATTCATCAGAAAGTGGATCCATAACAATTAAATCTTCTTTTGTGGGGTATTTAGATTTTTTATGAGGATAATATGATGCAGGATCATCTAATATTGATGTAACTGGTTTTTCTTCTTCGACTGTTAAATCATACAAAATTTCTGGTTTAATTGGTGGTAAACAACTTTTTGTAATTGAAGAATGATCTTGTGTTTCCAGTAATCCAAGGTGTTCTTTAAATAAAATACTACGTAATGTATATGCAAATTTAGATGCTTGATACTATATTAAAAGAAAATTTTTTTTTACATTAATAATTAATATTCTTATATAGAAATTAATTTCTGTTATTATTTATTTACCGGCTTTCCATTCATACGTGTATCAACTTTCTTATTATCTTTAACGATTACTGCAATTTCTGAATCACGGTTTCCAAGTTGAGATCTATCATTTAAATTAGCTATAGTAAAAATAAAACAAAACAAATTTAATAATTAAAATAACATGAATACACTTATATAATTGAGTTTAATAAAATAATCTACCTGAACCACAAATAACATAACGATCATCAACAATCATTAATTTACTATGTACATAAATTTGTTCTGTAAAATAAGTTTTATTAAAATCCATTTGTTTTATGTCAGAAGGAATAGCTGGCTCTCCAATTCTATCTGAAAAATTTTCTACCTCCTCATCGGGAAATGAATTGTTTAATGTTTCTTTATCTTTACCACTTTTGCTTTTATTACCAAATGTTTCTTGTTTAAATTCAGTCAAATTTTGATTGTTGCCCAGTGATTTACTAACATTTGATTCATTTAATTGTATTGAATTATTTTTTGAGAATCTTTCTTTATTTGGTTTTTCTCTCTTCGCTTTTAAAGATAATAATGACCTCTTTGTTTTAAGTGATTCATCTTCACTCGTATTTTTATTATCATATATTTGATCATATCCACGTAATGAGTAAAAAGAAATATATTTCTCTGGATTAATTCCAGCCTCACTTAATTTCTCTAAAATTCCTTTTCCCCCTCGGCATATTGACATATATTGCCAATGCATCACCATTCTAAAAAAAAAAAAAAAATTGAGAAACTTTATACCTTTACTTTCATTTAATATGCATTTATGCATTTAAAAAAAATCGCTTACCGAATTGTTCCAGCATCACTTGAATTTAAATCAGATTCAAATGATGGTAATAAAGGCATAATTACAATAACACGAAATTTTTCATTACTCTTATGTGCCCTTTTAATTCTTTCAACAATACACTAAGGAATAATTATGTAGTTTAATTAAAGGTTATCATTTGAATTAAAATAACAAAATATCTTAAAAATACCTCGCCTATTCTGTTCTTGATAACATATTTTGGATCATTTTCCGTAGTTGTAACTAAAAATATAAAAAGATATTAGAAATTCAAGAAAGTACTAAGAAAAATCTTAAATTTAATATAAACTTACTAAAAAATTGATTTTCAATATAAATAAAGTATTTAGAAGTTCTAATTAAATGACAATATGCATTATATATAGAATTCTAAAAAATCGATAAATTTAAAGTCAATTATTTTTTTTAAAAAAAAAAAAAAAAAAAAAAATAAAATAAAATAAATACTTCAAGTTTAATCCCACTGCTCCAATATGCACTGCTCCTTAATAATTGAACATCACATGTTCCTAAATTTTATAAAGGATTAGAAGAATTCAAATAATTTTATATAAATTCTCATTTAAAAATACCTCTGAATTTACTTTCGTCACGTGTACTAACATATTCTCCTTTTGGGGTTAAAAAAGAAAATTTTTCTTTTTCAAAAGCTTTTTCATCTTTAATAAAATTCCATCTCTGAACAAAATGTCTTGCCACATCCCTTGCTGGTGGTCCAACCTAAAAATTAATAGTTGATTTTAATATTTTAAATATTGAACCTTAAATTGTTTAATTATTAATACTAACCATCCCTAATAAAAAATAAAATAAATAAATAAAAAGGATCAATTCATAATAGTCATAAATTTCATATCTTACTATAATGCATTAAATTCTATACACACCAAATGAAATGTCATGCCATGGCATACGAGGAGTTTGTGATTTATCAACCAATGAGGTATTATAATCAACAACTTAAAAGGAAAAGAAATCAATAAAGTTATTTTTCAATTAACTTTTAACTGCAATTAATTCATACCATTCTGAAAATCTTTTATTCTTGGATTAGAATAATCTTGACCTGGCCATATTGTGGGTTGTTCATCACCATCTGGATTCCAGTCAGCTAATTCATGAGTACGAGTATCATAACGGCCAAAACATAAATCTAATCCCCCAATAAATGCAATACGACAATCAACAACAACTATTTTCTGATAAAAATATAAAAATTATTTAAATAAATATTAATTTCAGACTTTGGTATAAATTAAGGAACTAATCATACCTCGTGATGCTAAAATTTGAAAAATTAAACGTGAAAATTAATAAATATATATGTATGTTCTTTTTTTTTTTAAAAAAAAAAAAAAAAGAGAGAAAAATAATAAATAAATGGATAATTTTAAAAAAACTCACAGCCCATAACATTGTACCCTCAGGTCCATGATCTGGATGTCTTTGAACTGCAAAAGAAATTAATTTATATTAAACATTTTACTTAATCCGTCTAAGTAAATTTTTTAAAAATACCTCTGATATTTGTATGAAGTCCCTCTAAAGTTTTCTTTGTATGATATGAGTCCAGAGGTAAAGAATATTTAACTTCCTTGTAAACAACAATATAAATAATTATGCCTTCTTCAGCTTTTCTTTTGAGCAATCTATCTAGTCGAAACTCTTCATTTTCAGATGGAGGACGACGAAGATACTATATACATAAAAATTATTTAGTTCTAGTTAATGTATGCAAAATAAGAATTTTCTTAAAATTTACCAGCTCTGGTGATAGCCACCAATCCTCAATATAAATTTCAGACTTAGCTGCCAAGATTGCTTCAGATACAGCAAAGAAATAATCTTTACCATCTATATACCATTTAACTTTTGAATTCTCTCTGATAGGTGCATAAGAATCAAATCGATGTTGTTTAACCCAAGGGGATGATTGCATAACTCTTTCAATACTTTCCAAGAATTCATTCAATTTACGTGAATCCCCTTTAAGTTCAATCCTTCGCGAACTATTTTCAATGCTAATACGATCGTGAAATTTTAATACACGATTGAATCCTTGCAAAGTCAGTTTATCACTATTAAAATATCTGTCAAAAAGGAAAATGTCTGATGGCGTCGTTGAACTCATATGTGAACAAAACGCTATATATGAATCACGAACGATTACCCAATCAGTTATCCATTTTGAATTCTTAAAAGAACAAATAGGTTTATAGAATCTTTCAACTTTCTTTTCAAAGTAACCTTCTTTACCCTTCCAACCCATGTCTCTCGTTATAGAAATAGCACTAAGTTCCAAGAACTCATAGAGTTCATAAGAAACATGCATATTTAAAGTTCTAATAATCTGAATTAGATAATACTCTAATTGTTTCCTTCTTTCAAGAGCTGCAGTTCGTTGAAGTTCATGTCGTATATGAGACCTGTGAAAAAATGATTTAAACCATTTATGAAGAACACTTGGAATCCTTGGTGTAAAAGGCAAATCTCCCCTTTGTTTTAAACTAAAATAAAGTAAGACAAAATCAAATCCTGTTTTTTTTATAACCCATTTGATATCCCCATATTCTAATTCAATCCTAAATACAGTTTGTACATTATAAGCATTCTCATTATTATGTGAGTCTGTAATTGCAAGCTAAAAAAAAATTAAAATTAGATAAATAAAATAATTTATTGATAAAAAGTAAAATAGTCTATACCTTCAAAGCATCAAATAAAATAGGTGGCTAAAAATAAAATCGGATTATCAATACTGATTCATTATAGCTTAAATTTATCAAAGCAAATTTATTTTAGTTACCGCTTTATAGCCTTTATAGTCTCTTCGAGCCCATAAATAAGGTACAAAGATCGGACTTGGATATACAAGAACCCCCAAATTACCAATATCTTGTAAATGTTTTCTATCGGATGTACTGAACATTTTATTAATTTTTGACATAGCAAGTGCTTTCCAGACGTAATTGCGAAATTTGTGGTTTCGACTTGTAATTTCTTAAAAAAATATTAATACCAAAATTATTCATAAAATAATTATAACACTAATAAGAATTGTTAAATTTACCTCCTTCTTCATGTTTTTTCACTTGATTAGATGGTCCAGCTTCACCATCAATTAAAGCCAAGTCAGGAACACCTGATTGACGTCTTTGTCTTACAAAATCAGGCTGTTCTGGATGATGTTCTTCAATATACGGAGCAGATAATTGTTCATCTGAAGGATCTGATGCATAATCTAATGGTTTTGACTTTCGTCTTAGTTGTTTGTTTGGGTCAGTATTACGACGACGACTAGGTTGACTCATAGAATTTCTTTTCCCATTGAAGATATTTGATAATTGCCAATAAGATGATCCTTTTGGTTCAGTTTCATCATCATCCGATTCATAGTGCGTAGATAATTCATCTTTATTTGGATTTAATAATGCAAGTGTTTTGTTGGAAAGTTGTACGAATATATTGCTATTTACTTCTTTAGAAGACTCAATTTCATCACTTTTAGAACTTATTTTATCCTCACTTGGCGTTAAAGGATCAGACATTTTGGAATTTTAAAAAATTTAAAAAAAAATATTTTTGATACCAATTCATAATTTTTAAATTTTTTAAGGATGAAGGCCTTTTAATTATTTATATACAGTAGTGAGATTTCTCTTGTAATGTTGAAATCATGATCAACAATGTTTTAGCTGAAAAGATAATTTTAACGGGGTTACGTCATTGGTTACATCTGATGTGAGTGACGTCAAAGACGTTCTAAAAAGGCAGAACTACGCGTGCTCCGAAGACACTTTTTTTGTTCGAACCTTAAGAACGGGCTTTGCCAGGATAATTTTAAATGTCACCAAGTAGGAAGGTGTTCACCCTAATATTTGTTTGACTTAATATATATGTAATTGACAAATTCGCGACTTATGGTAGGAGCCTATCAAAATATATCTTTCGCTGTTTTAACCTCATTATTTTTAAATCTTTAATCTATACTTTTTCATTAAAAAAGAAAGATACCAGACTTTCCAAAATGTTTAAGCACCGACATACTCAGTGAACCTGATTTACCCGATAAAGAAGGAAAATGTGATCAAAGTCTGCGATGTTAAATCGAAGTTATCGTCATCATAATGAATTCTCAATATATATAATAAAACAGTTATTGGGCTGCATTGAAAAATTGATTCTCAAATACTACCTATAATAGTTTAACTCGCGATATTGAAGAAACTAATTCTTAAGAAAATGAATCAGAACAATATTTAACATCAACCTGAAAAGAACATGTTCTAAATCGGAAATGAATTAAGAAGCTGGTTTTAATTTCAAGAGAATATCAAAAGATTCATTGGCAATATTTCCAATTTAATTAAATAGAGCTTTGGGTCTTACGAAACAAATTAATAAGTATTGATCAGTGAACTGGGTGAACGTAATAAATCGTAATAGTATTTAAAATTGGATCCAAAAGGTTATCATGATATTTGGTTACGCCAAAAATATAACTCAATATATAAAAAGAATTAAAATTCTTCTCATTTAGTCAAGTAATCCTTACAGAATGTCATTTCCTCAGAATCATATAAGTAAAGGAGATTAAACACTTTTTCGTCATATTCCAAATAAAAATGCAAAGTGCCACATCATAGTACTATAAGAAATTTTTTCATTCTTGGATAATGACTCGTGTTTATTTTTCTTATATTTTTCGATAGTTACTGTACATTGTAATCGATATTTATTTTACCGGAATCAAAGAATCGAAATTCCATTTAGATATTCGATCGAATTTAAAAAGTCGGTGTTACAAATTCCATTAATTTAAAAGATACGACGCCTCAGTATCTTGAGGTAGCGAATTTGGTTGGATGGAATTTGATTTGTATGACATATGTAACGTGTATGAACAACCTGTATTCTTTTAATCTTATTTCTCACTTTCAAATCATTAAATAGATTAATTAATGAGATTATTTGAATAAATGATTATAAATTGAACTATGAACATAAGTTTATTAATATGATTTATACAGTTCAAAAACAGGTTTTACGTATTATATAAAAGAAATATTTGATACAAAATAAAATAAATTTAAATGACATCTTTTTTTCTTTATTATCATACAGAAAGCGTGCTCCAAAAAACATCACACTACCAATATTCATATCCTGTGATGATGCCATATCGAAAGCGGATTTGACTATAAGAATTCAAAGCGAATGCTTCCTGGATATCGGCTAGTCATTGTAAGACCTCATTAAGTCCAAAATCTTCATTATTTTCGTATTTTCTTGCTCAATAAATTTAAATTAATTATCATAAGTATAGACAAGCTGAAATGATATAAAGATCAAAAGAGTTGGAACAAAATTATACAGAATATATAGAATATACCTAGTATAATGTTCAATCAACTTTGTGTTTCACTTGGCAATTCTACGTGACTAGCTTAGGTTGTAAAATGTTACACAAATAAATTCTTGCCCAATAAAATCCATGTAATTATCCGTACATTTAACTTGAAAGGCAAAAAAAAAGGCTGATTTATTAAAAAAAATTCTTAAATATGAAAGTTTAATATTCAAAGTTAAAAAAAAAAAAAAAAAAAAAATTTAAAAAAAAAAAAAAAAAAAAATTTATTAATGAACTATATAACTCATTTTCATACATAATACGCTATTTAATTGCAAAAAAATAAAATAAAATAAAATAAAATAATAGAATTATCTAAAAAGAAAAAAGGATAACGTACCTTATTGTCAAAAATTTTTATGACAATATATGATGCCCAGCACCGTGCTAGGAATGTCATTAAGTCTATTTTAGTTATGTTTTTTTTTACATAAATTTACGACAAAAGAATCTAAACGTTTTGTAATAAGTTTTATTTTCATTAGCTTCTTTTACAAATCTGTTTAAAATTTCATCAAATTCTTCTTCGTTAACTTCCATTATCGTTTTCAGTTCTGGGTAAATAACTTTATATTCTTCATAGATAGTTTTTATGCACTACAAAACACGAACAAAAAGAAATATTATTTCCTTTTGCATTTATAACTTTTTTCCTTTAAAATAATAATAAGTCATGATATTTACCAATTCGCCGATTTTACCAGCCCAATCACCTATTGGAATGATACATTCTTCTTTATTGATTTCATTAAAAGAATCAACCGATTCAAGAAACTGTGGTATATGATTACATACATCAATAAAAAAATCTTTTGAATAAAAGAACGCTAAACCTATTATAACACAACATGTAAGAAACTGTTAATATAGTTTAGTTAAAATGAGAAATTTAATATATACGTACGAGATGCTCTTAAATTCCTCGTGTTGATGCCTTCATTATAATATACCATATCCGTTTCTAATAACTGTGATATATAAAAATATAATTTAAATTTAATAAATTTTTATTAAATAATAATCATAAAATAATTTAAAAAATAATTTAAAAACCTCAAGCCAACCGCCAACTTTGCATACTCTCTTTAATTCTCGAATTAGAGGTTCCCATTGTTTCATACTCAATGAGCTCATCCACGACCGTTGATGTACAAAATCAAACGTGTTATCTTTAAACGGTAATCCATCCAATACGTTTGATTGTATAAACGTTATATTATTCACGTCCGAAGTTGATGAGGGTACAAGAGAAATATCCAATCCTACAAAATTACAAAGAGGATAATCTATGCACATATCAAATAACCAAGTTCCAGGTCCGCACCTGAATAACACAAAATTGGTAAACGAAAAAAAATAAATAAAAATAAATAAATTTAAATATATATATATTTTTTTAAAGGATGAAAAATTGTAAGAAATTAACTAAATTATTTACCCAACATCTAATACTTTAAGTCCACCAGTTTTTAATGCCTCGTGAATTGGAGAAGAAAAATTATTACACCAAGCATATTTTAATAAAGAATGCTGTAACGAGATGCTATTTAATTCTTGTTTATTATTTGGTAAAACATAATCCTCATTTTCAACATTTACATATCTTCTTCCGTTTATCATTTGATTTCGGTTGGTATTCGAATTATAAGTGGAGACTACATCAGGCATATTTGTCGTAACTATTGGAGGTTCTTTTTGTGATGGATTTAAATCTTCATTATTCTTTTATTTATTGTATTTATTGTTTTAAGAAAAAAAAAAAAAGATTATTTAAATATTAAAATATGAGAAATACAACAAATCCGACCTTTATATTGCTCATAATGTATAAATTCTTATACCTTTTCTTCCATCGATAAAAATAAATAAAACGCGGAGAACGAAAAAAATCCTTAATTCTATAAAAAGCACAGTCAAAACGCCTGAAAACGAAAATAATATATATATATGAATTATATATAAAACAATAGATTTTTATTAATATTATCTTTTACAATCCATAAAAATAATATATTTATACATTTATATAAATTTAATTTTTGTAATTTTTTTAAAAAATTTTATTTCGTTTTTATTTAGAAATAACCAGGTATGAGGTGAGGTTTAATACCCCCATGAATCCATGAATTACACCAGCATAATTTCCATATTTGTATATTATTGGATTGGGTCCTGCTACGGTCTTTGTTTTTTGATTACTTTAGGTTACACGACATGCACACGCACATTCTGGTCCAAGCGCAATGTGCAAGTACCATTTGAATTTCAATGAATCAATGGACCTTAATCATATGTGAATAACATAAAAATCCTGACGAATGAAGTTTTGACATGTGTAAATTATTAAAGTTTATTTTATATAATTATTAATTGACGAATTGTTTATTTTATAAACTTGAAACATTTAAGATGATTGAGAGCGGAGCAAATGCATCGTCAATCTACCAGTGGAACCGAACAATAAAGTCATTCTTTTTTAGTGAGAAGATATGAAAGCGATATTAAAATACCAAAGTTTATAAATTATTCAAAAGAAAATTTTAATTATTTAATGGATTATCACCTGACCACCAAGAATTCCTATTTTTAAAAATGATAAACATAAATATATGAATATAAAAATTCAGAAAATGTCCCTAAAGTTAATGTTGAAGATGATGTAAATGAAGATATAATACGAAAGCACTTAATAAAATTTACTAGACAATGTATATGATCTTTAAAGTTGAACAAAGCGCATTCTTTGAAGAAATGTTAAAGTATCCACGCGTCAAAAATACTCATATTTTGAGACGCAGCAATATTTCCGAAAACGTCCAAAATAGAGATGCGATCTGTCGATCCGACTTTATTATATAAAAGGTAGAAATTTGTGAAATTCTACGAGTATATCTAAACATCTCTTTCCAAAAACAGATGAAATGTCAATCATCCGTCGAGATGACAGATCAGATCTCTATCCAAAAAACGTTAGACATCGCCTCATTATCATTGCTACATATTAAATAATTATATTTAATTATTTTAAGAGAAGGAGAAAGAACGGGACCAATCAAATTTATGTGTAGAAAAAGTGATTTTTTGAGTCTAAAAATTAAATGAAATAAAGTGTTCCTGTAATTTTCTTTCTTTCTTTCTTTTTTTTTTTTTAAAAAAAAACTTTTTTTTTCAAATTCGAATTTTGTTTTATAATGGTTAATATAAATTTTATATTTAAATAATTTTAGTAAATGGTTGACCAAGCTTTTCTGATTCAAAAAACGAATAGCGGTTTAAATTATTACGTATTAAGAATCTAATCTGCTGGACTAATAATTTTTTAAAGCTGCTAAAGAAATCATTGATATAAAGTGATAAATAATATGCATATTATTATCTTTATTATCGTTATTAAGTTTAATTTGGAAGAAAAAACAATGATATCATCATTAAATTACATGCTTTATCTGAGATGTAGAGAAAAGTCTATTTAGATTCTTGACGGATTAGAATATTACGATATTTAAAATTAGGTAAATAAAAAAGTCCATGTTGAAGTACAACAACTCAATTAAAGCTGATCAGCCGAGAACAAGGTTGCATTTGAGTAAGTAGTTTGGCGTAATAGCATATTTCTATTAGAGGATATCAAAATATTTTCATTTTTAATTTTTATCATAAGATTTCATATGGTTTCTTTTATTTATTTCTTCGAGAAATTCTTCACTTGAAATTAGAGAAACGTAGTTATGTAACATGCACCAATGAATTTATCAATCTAATATTTGTGCAGGAATTCTGTCTAATAGATTCCGCGCATTGTTACATCGCCGAATAGAGTGATACGGTATCTGCAATATAAAATTACACTTTTGTTTAACAATTTAATTACATTGTGCAACATTGCAAGATCATCGTGGCGCAGTGACTTAATTATATACAGCGATATAAATTTACGCTGTTTTTTTTCTCGTAATCAATATTTCTCTTTATACTCTTCCTATAGACGTGATTTCTTTTTTTTTTATTTTATTATATATATATATATATACATACGTATACACTCTTTTCGTTCATATTTGCTTACCTTTATACTGACAAAATGAAACTTTCTTTAATTTCAATTACCTTAATTGTTTTAATCGCGTTGTCTACAGTTTTGGCTTTGCCAACTCCTGTTGTTAAAGAAATTGATAACATTAAAAGTAAGTATCGTTAAAAAAAAAATTAATTCATATTATTTCGAATAATCTTATTAAAGTTTTTAAAATTTTTTTTTCTCTTAGTCAAACGTGATCAATCCGATAAAATCAATAAAATTTCTCGAAGGAAAGAATCAAAAGAAGAGAAAAAAGAAAAAGAGAGAAAACCCTATGAACTATCTCCAGAGGAAGTTGCTAAATGGGAAAGAATTATTGGCGCGGGAAAACGTGATATTGTTGAATGATCAACTATATATATATAAATATCATTTGAATTGCGTCTTTATAAGTAATTTTGTATTTTAATTAGAAATTTCCCATCATATGTAACTCCTTAACTTATATATAGTATTTATACTTTTATAGAATCATAATTGAAATTATTATAATTATTATATTATAATTTTTTAAATATTTATTTCGATAATTTTCGAAAACTTTTACATACAACTTTTACATTTATAATAATGTTTTAAATTCCTTCTTTTACCTTTACAATTGTTGTTCAGATTATTTATACGTAATTTTTATATCTACAGTATGTTATGTAGCTATAAAATATTTTAAGATTTGACTGAACAATAATGTTTTTATTACGAGGCTATATCTTGTAAAGATATTAGAAACTTGTTTAACAACAATAATAATATGAAATAAAGCATTAATAATTTCTCCATTTACAACCAGTTTGCGGCTTATGAAATGGCTTAGTCGGATTAATCTTTAAAAATAATAATTATAAATTTTTTAAACATGATTAAACCAAATAAAAAATAAATATTACTAATTTTTTAAATTGCATTAACCTTATTTATTTCAATTATAAAACTTTTTATTTTCGATCACATTTATTAATTAATATGAATTTTCAATATACAAATTAAAAAAAAAAAAAAAACTTTTTGACATAAAAAATATTCTATAATGTACAAATATAATTTCCACTCTGTTATATTTATTATATGCACACTTTAATAATAATATAATTTATTCATTTAGCCTTCGTTTTTGCTGTGGTTGCTGTGGGTTTGATGGATGTAATGGTTGTGGTGGTGATTTTAGTGGTAACTTTGAATCTTTTGGATTATTTTTTGGATTTAGGATGACAGTTTTAATCCAAGCATTTAAATCATTTTCAAATTTTGCAGAATTTTCCCACATAGGAACATGACCAATACCATCATAAGCAAGAATATGATTTAATCCATTAATAGGTCGCAATTTAGCGATTGCTTGACTATGCATAGGATTGACAACTCGATCATCATTTCCATAAATATTTAATGTTGGAATTAAGAGGTTAGTAAATGTTTCCGTATAATCATATGTAAACTCTAAAAAAAAAAGAAAGAAAAAAAAAAGTTAGCCTTTAAAAAAGAAATATAAAGAAAATATTAATAAAATTGCAACGTACGTCCATAAGCGAGACGAGATTCGTAAGGAGAGTATGCGCCAATTCCTACAAAGAAGTTTAATATTGGCGGGGGAAATGAAAATGGACTATTTAAAGAAGTAAAACTTTTTATCAAACTATTAAGTGAATCCAAGACGTATATATAGGTTTGACTAGTGACAATACTACCGATAGTGACCTTAATATATTCACTAAAAATATTATCATTTTGAAAACTTATAAAATTATTTCCAACACTAACGTATCCATCAACGTTCGAATCTCCAGTACTATTAAAATAAGATAAAGTAACAAGAGATCCTGTACTCCAAGTGACTAAAATAATTTTACTTTGCACATTTTCTTTTCTCTTTTTAATTGAATTTACTATTAAATTAACATCATTAGCATATAATTGTAAATTATTATATTTATTTAAATCGGAATCCTTGCTGCTGTCTCCCATGCCACGTAAATCCCATCTTACTAAATGATAATTATCGAACATATTATGTGATGTGAATGTTGTCTCCCACACCAATCTACTTGAAAAAAATCCATGAGTTAAAATTAATGTAGGTTTTAAAATATTTCCTCTTTCCTCGATGAAAAGTGTCATTCCATCAGGGGTTCTTAATGTATACTCTAATGATTTTGGTAAATCATTTGTTAAACATTTTAATGAAGACTGAGCCGAAACTGCCGAAACTAACAAGATAACCGAAAAAAATAACAGCGAAAGATTTATCCGCATGATGAGTTTTTAAAAAAAAAGATTTATTTGCTATATAAAGGAAATAATATATATATATATATATTTCCCTCTTTTTTTTTTTTTTTTTGAGAATTAGTAAAAAGAAGAAATATTTTCGAAACTTCCGATTGACTTCGGTATTTATAGGAAATTCTTAAACCCGAATAACCCGTTCATTTAATAATGAATTGATCCACGTTCCATATCACAGCAGAATCTAGGGGGTGACAATAATATACTGACTAGTGATGAGCATTTATACTAACTATTTTATTAGATAACTATAGTCTTATTTATCACAATGAACAATTCTTTATATAATTTGAAAAGGTAAATAATTTACTAGTTTGGAATAATTTTTCTTCTGTTAAACAATTATATAAATTTAATAATTTAATAGGTTCTCCTATTGGTAATTTCTTTAAAGTTGATTTACTTTTAATTTGATAATAAATTAATTCTAAAAATAATTTATACTAATCTGCGCCACAAGTTATAAAGAGTAGAAATCATTATTTTATGAGAATTATATTAATTCAAATTATTATTGTTTAGCGTGAAAGTTGTAAAGTTGATCACTAACCGATTTTAGGATTGAATATTTTATACGAATATTATCTATATCCTAAATGGGACCCTCTTTTTTATTAAAAAGACAAAGTAATTGATCGATTCCTGAAACATTTAATGTAGAAAAAAGTATCCAATTGTGACTAAAATTAGAAAGTCATAGTCAATAATAACTATAATGGCTATTTTTGATATATTAATCAAATTCTTCGTTTGATAAAACATTGCTTTAAAATTTTAAAATTTACTCGGTCATAATCTCAAAATACAATTTATACATTTAGAGAAGACTGAGAAGTGATATTTTAATCTTTTGCAAATGTAAAGAAATCCTGATCAGCCAACTATCCAAATTTGCGTAACAAAGTCTGAGAGAGAAATATTATTGTATAACCTTATACATATTATAATAACGTACAAATGATTGTCTGATTTGTCTCGAATTTAATGCATTTCATTAAAATAATATGGCGTGATGGTGGGATTATATACTAACAAACTAGCAAAATAAGATGATTCGTGTAACATTTATTTTACGATGCATAACCTATAATCATCTTAAAAAAGAAAATACCTATCATAAACAATGATTCGTATTTTATTTTAGCAAATATATAAATGTGAATCAATATACTGTAATCATTCAGCCTTACCTTTAAAGAAGAGAATGTTACAATTGTATTCTAAAGATACAGATTCGACAAGAGAAAAATTACCAAAATTGATGATTTCATAGGATCAAGCGAAATTATTTTAAAAGAATGTGTATCGCTTGAAGACTATACAGTATTATCTGCCATGAGAAACCCCCAAATCTTCCAATTAAAATTTATCTACGTGATGGAAAAAAAGAGAGTAGGGACACGAATCAATGAGCGGTGATTCATTGGAATACGAATCTCATTCAATTACGAGTGTAGGCCAAGGTTCAAGGGACCCTGATGATCCGGTAGAACGTAGAAATGGGCCGGCAATGAACAGGATTGGAATACGATACCCCACTATGGTAATCGAAGTTGGGTATTCCCAAAGCTTCCTGGACATTCACAAAAAAAGTAGATCTCTACTTTCTCAAACAACTACTATCCGAATTGTTCTGAATATCAAAATATATGAACGAAATGATAATGCTGCATTAATTGCTTCCGATCAAATCAAAATCCAATGAAATAAGTAGTTGTCATTTTTTTGGGATATCAGCTCCTCATGCGTCTATTATAAATTATATCGAAAATCTTGTTCCTCCTAACCTCTTTATTGGTGTTAGAAAAACTTATCCTTTTGCTAACAATGATTCCAGCAGCGATATTTCTGATGACAATAATTATTTTGATGATAATGATGTCTCTGACAACAATGATAATTCTAACGAAAACGATGTTTCTGACGACAATGATTATTCTGACGATAACAATAGTTTCTGGCGGTAATGATAATTCTGATTCTGATGACAAAGATATTTCTAATAACAATGATTCTAATGTTAAGTATTATCCTCCTTGTGATAGATATAATATTGAAATTTATCTATTGAATATATCTACAAATGAAATTTATTATGAGATCCAAATGGTATTCCTCATGAGGCAGATGGGATTCAACTTGGATCTTTATGATGTTCAACAATGAAGACGTAATAAGTATTAATAGGCCATTTAGTCTGTTTTTATTTACATTGTAGTTTGTATTAATTTTATACAATAAGTAGCTCTAATTATCATGAAAAATAGTTGGGTATACTCCGCAGTTATTATTCATGCTATTTTTTATAGCTATCCTGAATATTTATGTAATAATTAATATCTGGCACCAAATTTGTTAATAAAACAATGTATGAACAAAATCTGCAAGTTTCCCAGTATTATATACTGTATATATTTTTTGCAAACTAATCAGATAATGCAAAACTCGCTTAACTAAAACATAAATTGAATACCAAAAGAAAGACTTATGACTATGTCAGACTATGATGTTGTAAATGAGAAGATGCATATGTATATATACGAAGAAGAAAGATTTATAATACTTGTATATAATTATACGGTATATGTAATCATTTGCTATGTCAATCTTTGTTCCAAACTTGAATTTTTAACTACAGCTAAAATAAGTATAATATTAATGAATTAGCTCACCAATATAAAAATGAGTTTAAATTTTTATGGGCGTGATTTATTTTTAATATTAAATTGATGTCACTTTTTGCTATTATTACCTATTGGCGACGAGACTTATGCATGTTTCGAAGATAGGTAACATGGATAATAAACGACATACGCGACGTAGTGTCAAAAACATCTAGCTCTTTGCATACTATATTAGCACACGTCATTAATATTTTCAAGGGTTTGTATATTTTCACTGGGTTTTTTGGGCTATTTTTATATCTGAAGTGATAAAAAAAAATACCAGCAAGGGCAAATATTGCTATAACATTTTGGACATACATTAAGATAATGGTTTGTACTCATATACGTTTTTATCATCTCCCAAAAACTATGGTAAATTGCCATTTGTCAACTCTAAGTTTTCCAAGTGGTCAAAACTCTTGACACATACTGTATCTTCCCGAAATACACGACTATAACAACCTATAATAACCAATCCATAATCGACCTCTCCAATGAATATGATATGATTAAACCAACACATGTCATATAACAAGTTCTTTTGAATCGCCATTATCAATGGGAAGTTCATAATCAAAAAGTAGATGCAATCTGGCGACGGATTTGTTCACTTGCAAACGTATCTACAAGTCTACAACCATTGCAACCTTGTTGCAACACATGCTGACATCTGATACTTTTAGGATCTCCTCTGTCCACCTCTGTCCACGTAACGGAGTTGTCTTGCATCTTCTTTCTTGCACCGAACATATACTGTATCTCACTATCATTTCTTTTTCTTGAGAGTTTTCCAGGAATGTTTATTAAATCCAGTTCTATCATCATTATGATCTTTGCTGGTTGTTCTTGACTTTTCATAATTTCCTTTTCGTTCGTGTGAATGGTCCACGTGACGTCCCACACAGTTGTAACTAAAATCGGTCGAAAGCCTAGCGGGATCACCACCTTTCCCGTGTGGACCATACGGGATCACTATTCTCTGTACATAAATATTCTTTTTTTTCTTTGCAGTTAATAAAAAACTGACAACCACTTTTTTGCACAAAAAACAATATAATACTTGTAATGATTGATAAAATCCGCAATTAAAATTCGTCCATGGTTTCATTCTAAGTATTCTTCTTCCCTGCTTTCCCAAGGTTTGTATCCAGCAATACAAATTCAAAAACAAATACTGTAGTTAAGTGAAATTCTAATTCTTGACTGTAGTGGCTATAATTTATATAGATCACGTGAAAGTGAAATTTCGCTGGCAATGCTCTTGGTTATTTCTTTACAAGCGGTAGAAAGTAAACTAAAATTTTTATAGATATCAAATACTGGGTATATAAATCTTCAGTATATTATGAACTTTGGTTTATTAAGTAGACTATGGTTGTTAATTCATTAATGTAAAATAAATAAATAAATAAAATGACTTGACAGATAAAGTAATTATAAAGACTGTGCAGCTTAATCAACCTACAGGCGAATAATTTAGAATCCGTGAATAATAAAAACTGTTACATTGATTTTAAACTTCTTTTACTGAAAAATAAATCATATTTCATATCTTTAAAACTAGGTGTAATATAACAAAGAATATCAAATTCTTGTGTTAAAATATCCTTAACGTCAAATTGAGATAATAATGAAGCTATTATCAGTCTCATTTCCATCATTGCAAAGCTATTATTTAGAAATGGAAAAAAAAATCAATTAAATGTAATATTATTGATTTGATAATGTAACGTAAATTATACTTACTTTTGTCCTATACAATTTCTTGATCCTATTTTGAATATATATTAATAAAATTCAAATATAAATTTTGGTACAACAAATTTATATAACTTACCAGCTGAAAATGGATAAAAAACATCTTTGGGTGAATTATCAATACCTAACCATCTTTCTGGTACAAATTCTTTAACATTTTTACCCCAATATTTTGGATCATAATGTAAACAATAATAATTTAATACCAAATTCGTCTATTAATAGAATTAAAAAAAAATATATATTTTTTTAGTATCATATCATAAAACTATAATAGTAATTATTATAAATATTTACGCGAGCGGGAATCATATATCCATTGATAACTGTATCTTTTTCGGGTGATTTTCCAATACCTATTTATAATAAAATTTCTTTACGTTAATAATTTAAAACTGATATAAATTTCAACGGACATAAGTTTTACTATTAGGACTATGCCGATTTGAACAATTTTTTTTTTTTTTTTTTTTTGCGGTCAGCCACTTAGCATTAGTCCTAATAACGTTACGTGGAGATGAAAAATGACCATTGCATGGCATATTTTCATTCCAATAATCCGGTCCTGACCGATATCTCATTTAGTTACCTGCATCCTGTTATTAAAAATATTAATTATAATTACTTTTTAAAAAGAAAATTATTAACAAATAATATATATAATGTACAAACCAAAGTAACAGGCCATAACCTCATCGTTTCATTAATGACAGCATTTAAATAAGGTAATGATTTTAATTGATCATGTTTTGGTAATTCATCATTACAATTCCCTAAAGAATTATCTAACTCTTGTTGTAACAATTTTAATTTATCAGGATTTTTTGCAAGTAAAGTTATCGCCATTGATGTCGTAAAACTAACAGTGTCAGTTCCAGCGATTAAAAATTCCAATATTTGATCAAATATTTCAAAATTTGTCATTTGATCATTATCTCCATTTTTCATCGTATCTAATATTGCTTGTAATATATCAACTCTAGGTTTCTCCGCTTGTCTCCTATTCTTAATCAGCTCATTTGAAAGCTTTATCAAATATAAAATAAATAATTTAATATAATCATACAAAAGAATAAATTACCAATGAACTTACATTCATTAAATATGGGTCAATATTCAAAAATGGCTTTAATAAAGGAAACATAGATTTCTAAATGAAAATCATACAGTTACAGGTTAGATAATATGTAATAATAACCATTAATTTTCTCAAAAATTATCAAATACCATAGCTCTTCTTCTTAACTCTTTGTAAACTTTTCCTGGCAATGGGTGAGATAAAGTTTCAATACCATTAAATTTACCCCCAAAATTAGTTTCTCCGATAATATCCTGAAAATTAAAAGTATAAGTTATATTATATTATGAACCCAATTTTGTAATAATAATAATAATAATAATAATATAAAAAAAAAAAAGACTTACCAAAGCGCAAATTTGTACAAGATTAACAATATTAAGTATAGCTCCATCGGAAAAAGTTTTTTTTCTCACACATTCATCAACTTTACAAACTAAATCTTTAACACATGAAACCATTAATGGTTCTAATGATGCTACATACTTAATTGAAAATGCCGGAGAAAGTACTCTTCGCTACAATAAAGAAAATCAGTAATTTAGTAAACCAATTATATTTTTTTTTTTTAAGAAAAAAATACTATAAAATAATCTACTAATACTTGCTCTTTGTTTGTGAAATGATTTGTCACTATATTAAATATCAAGAGAACAAAAAACATTATAATATTTTTTTAAAAAAAGAGTTTTATAGAAGATATGTTAAAATAGACAAAAAACTTACATCGTTGAAAACAAAGTATCATAATTATCTTCCATTCTAAACTTAACATAATTAAAATTTTTCGGAAAATCCTATTGTATTTAAGAAAGGTAATTAATCGTATTATATTGTATTATATCGTAATGCAATTCCGAATTGATTCATATACATACAGCTGCAATTATCTTGAAAGAAATAAGAAATGCAATTAGTTTTAATAATTTCGAATGTTAAAAAAAAAATGTAAATTATTATATACCTCTTTGATAGCGTCTTTATCTGAAATCATTACTACATTCGGTCCTTTTATAAAAAAAATTACTTATTTACATCATCTTTCAAAAGAAATACAACTAACTAGATCAAATTAAAATAAAAATTTACCAAGTCTCGCCACAGTTCCATAAGTAGGAACTATTACATTTTGTATCCATTTCCATCTAAATCGAAACGAAGAAAATAATTAAAATATGATTATATGATCAAATACAGTAAGATACTCAAAATCATGTTACCTCTGACCTGATAATTGTTTAAACGAAACAAAGAGTCGCGTAAGAAAGAATAATTTTGGACCAGGAATTTTACTTAACGGTCCAAAATAAGCACAATAGATTATCTTTTAAAATATTTGACGGAAATCATTTAAATAAATCCTTTACACTATTACTAAAAAAGAAACGAATTTCCTAAAAAGGACACTTACATCATATATAGATTTAAATAAATAAGAAATTAAAATGATACCACATAATTTAAAAAAGCCTTGAATCTCAAAAGTAAATTGTTTCATGTTGTAAAAAAGAGAGAGAACTGAGAACGGAGGATTTTTTTTTTTTTTTTGGAAAATCGGGTCGTGTTTAGTTTAATAATTAATACATGGTGATTTATTTACTAATATGGATAATTAATTTATTAAATTCACATGATATGAGGTGCAAAAATTTTTTAAAATAATCTAACTCAAATTGTATATATCCAATAATTAACTATAAATTTACTCTCACGTTTCTCGTTTCCTTCATTTAATCAATTAATTAATAAATTGTAAACAGCTTTTGCAGATAATTTATCCATTTTACTCCAATTTGATCTTCTTCTTTCCTCGGTGATCGTAGAAGCAACATCTTCGCCAATAGTATTAACAATTTTAACCTCTTTCTCAACCTTAATATTCGGAGCATCATATAAAATGATCTTGACTTTAATTTTATGCCAAATGACAATATGGTCCGAATGGATAGAAGGTAAAATCTTTTTCCCTTGATTATTAGTAACCAAATCTAATTTAGCCTTAATTTCATATTGATTCATAGTACCAGAAATCAACATTAATTGATCACCAAATATTACGGATTTAACAACATCTTCAGTGTCATAATGGATAATTTTTTTTTGCATTAATTGATGATATTCTTTTAAACAAATTTTGATCCTTTTAACATAAACTTTCATATTTTCTAAAGTTAAATTTATAGGAATTTTAATAGAATTTCCAATTCCAAAAATAGTTTGATCTAAATTCACTTCGCATTCAACACCTTTTAAAGTTGGCATTGAAGTTCTAATCATTGGAATTAGCTGTAAAGTAGGTCTTATAGGTAAATTCCATCTCATAACAGGACATATCACACTAACTAATTTATAATCACATTTTAATCCAAAAAGTTTTGTTGGTCTAGAAAATTTTGCATTTAATATATAATATATTTTAGATTTAATAGGTCGTTTAAATAAAAAACAAGATGGTAAATAATCAGGTAAAGGAATTTCAAAAGGTAAATCTAATTCCGTTATCTTCTGATAAACTCCTTTAATCGATGATTCCCAAATTATATACGAAAGTTCAATAAGATTATTATTAATATTATTACCCATTTCTACTTCACCCCATTTAACGAATTCTTTTCCTGTGAATATAATTTCTATCTTATCTGTTAATAATGGATTCGTAACTGGTCTTCTTATATGTAATGTTCCCGTAATCTTTGCTTGTTGAATTCCTAAATATCCTTGTTGAAAATTTGAATTATTTGGTGAATATGAAAAAAAAATATTTTTACATGAATTTATATATTGAGATTTTGGTGGGAACTTTGTTGAATCCATATGAACTTTCATTTGTGTCAAAAAGTTTTTCTTTTAAGGAGATAAAATTTTCGCAATTCGAAGAGAAATTTATTGTGAACGATATAATTATTATTATTTTTTTTTTTTTTTTTATGATGAATTCATTGACAGTTACACAGGGATACTTTATTATTCTAGGAAGGGGGGATTTTATCATTTGACAACAATTAATAGAATAACTATTTTTGTTTTTGAGCGGGAAATAATTTTAAAAAGTAAACGAATGTGATTTTCATCAATTAAGGACAAGGTAATTTCTTTTTTTAGTTTGGATACCAAAAATTATCTTATTGAAAACCGGGTCATCTGATTATGTTTTTCTTCTGTTTCACTACATGACTCATTATGAAATCATTCAAGCATAAACAAATTATTTTAAATGGAATTCGTAATAATCATGCGCTTATTTATGGCTCAGTATAAATGTTAGCTTACGTAATTTACCTCCTCCTTATTTAATATGGGGAACTATTCAGAAAATGATATGAATAGATGCATGTTACAATCTGCAATAGTTACTTTTATATAGCTTCTAATTCTATTAGTTTAAATATTAACTGTTAATGTAATGAAACTTAACCGTGGAATCATAATCGCAGAAATCAAATTATTAATTCTAATTGGTGTTCCTTCCACCAAACCCACCAAAAAGAAACCCGTTTCTTTCGAGATTTTGTAGTAAAATCATATTTGTCTTCATTTTTCATTCCAAACCAAGAAAAGTATTTAATCATACTTGATTTTTCAATTTAGATTCATGATGATAAAACTAAAAGTGAAGAATCTTGATTTGTAACGAGATTTAAAATAGAAATTTCTTTTTCTAAATTAATTGATGGTAATTCCAAAATATCAGAACTTTCTAAAGTAATTTTGATTTTTAGTTTATGCCAAACTTCAATCATTTCAGTGTTCATAGAATAATTTAATTTTCTACCTAAATTAGTTTTAGTTAAATTTAATTGCATTTTAATAAAATAATATTCCTTATCATCATTTGTCTTTAACTTTCTAGTTTGTTCACCGAGTGCTGATTCAACTACCACGAAACCTCCAATTTTTTTCGATTTATCATTGACCTTTAGTTCATGATATTCTTTAATTCTAACAAAAATTTTTTTAATTTTAACTTTGTTTATATCATTAATAAAAAATTTCATCGGAATATTAATCGTGTCTTTATAATTAAACAAGGTTTTCTCTAATTCTACTTCATAATTAATATCTTTATCCTCTTTGAACTCTATCCATTTAAAAGGTTGATCAAAAGTTTTTTCTAAAGTTGAAGGATATTGCCATTTATGAACTTTACACCAAACATCAATAATTTTCTTTGGATTAATTTGTAATTTAAAAATATTTGTAGGTCGGGATATTTCTGCACGTAAACAATATGTGATATGACCTATTTCGGTCCCATTGCCTGCGATACCACCAGCAATTTGTTCCCCATAACCTTCAACATTAATGGGAGTAATTGTAGCTGGTAAATTATCTGGTAACGGAAATTCAAAAGATAAATCTAATGTAGAAATTTTTTCATAATGACTATTTGTAGATTCCCATATTATTTGTGTTTTTTTACATAAAATTTTTTCTTCAAAGATATTGTCATTATTTTCTTTCCAGAAAACTAATTGTTTCCCCTCAAATATTAATTCAATCTTATTTGTGTACAAAGGAGAATCTACTGAATAATTTAAATGGAATGAACCTTTTATGATCGAGTTTTCTATACCATAATAACCATGTTGAAAACTTGTTGGATTTGGTGTTGATTTAAAATATGCTTTCGTGCTACAACGGTGATATCCCCAACTTGGATTATATAAAAGGGTAAAATCATTCGAAATATTTGATTTTGATGCGGTCATAATAAAATGTAATAAGGAGAAATTAAATCTTAACAACCTTTCATCTTTATATACTTTTTAAATAAAGTAGATCTTTTTCTTTTTTATTCATTCTAGAATAGTATTTGTACAATTTAGCCACATTAAATAAACATAAATTTAGAAATTCTTTGTGTTACAAATGCCAAGAAATATTAATTGCATGATTTACGGACCGGTACTTTTACTAACATAAAAAGAGAAAGTTTTTTAAACTATTTATAACACGTGAGACTTTATTTTGGATTTTAAATAAATGATAAGGAATAAATATATATAAATTTAATTTAATAATAAAAATACATACATATATATATATATATAACAGAATAAATATATTACATATAATGAATAAGAAAAATATACAATTCTAATATCCTACAAATCGTACTCTTCTTCTTCTGACTCATTTCTATTTTTAAATTCATCAATACTATTAACAATATCAACAATTTTTTCAAATAATCTAATTTTTTTTCTACCTTTTAAGAAAACATCAATATCAACTTGATGCCAAACGTTAATTAATTCAGTTTTAGTGCTACAACGAATCCTCTTTCCGTATAAACTTAATTTACAATCAACAAAATATTTATTAAATG
This sequence comes from Glomus cerebriforme, assembly GCA_003550305.1. Classification (NCBI taxonomy): domain Eukaryota; kingdom Fungi; phylum Glomeromycota; class Glomeromycetes; order Glomerales; family Glomeraceae; genus Glomus; species Glomus cerebriforme. Next base: position 60,856 of record QKYT01000250.1, read on the forward strand.
AATTATCATCAACGCGAGAAAGTTTTTCCTTATTAATTATATTACTGGATAAAATATTTTTTACTAAATGAGTTTTATTTCCTACTTTTAATAGGTAATATTCTTTGAAACTAATTTTAATTTTCTTTATATTGTTTAAATTTTCCATATTCTCTTTTCCATTATTAAATTTTATATTGAGTGGTACATTGATATTATCATTTTGATTGAATTTCGTCTTTTCGAATAAAATGGAATATTCATTATCATTAAACTTTTTCATCAATGTGACTGATTCTTGGTTTTCAGTTTCTTTTTGTTGAACGTATCTTACTATAGGACATTCTACTTCAACAATTTTCTTTGACTTTTTCAATACAAATCGTTTTCTTGCTTTTGTAATTACTGCTTTGATAGAATAATAAATTCTTGCTTTACCAAGATGATTTGTTAATTTTGAAGGAATTGGTAAAATGCTAGAAGGAGCATTTTCGGGTATTTTAAATTCAAAAGGTAAATCCGAATAACTCAACCCTTTCTCAAATTCATTCCCATTTTCGTTGTAAACGCAAGAAGAATATTCAAAATATTTTATTTCACCATAATTAATCCTATTTCCTTCATTCCATTGTACCATCCCCCTTCCACTAAATATAATATCTATTTTTTCAGCTCTTAATGGAGAATTCGTTGGATAACGAATGTGAAATGTACCATTTATTTTTGATTGTTGAATACCAAAATATCCTTGTTGTTTATATGTGAAATATAATTTATCATTATTATTATAATCTTCCGTTGTTTGTTTTAATAATAAATGCGTATAATCTTCCATTATTATTTAATATATTTTTTTAACAAGTGAGAGAGGAAAGAGCAAATTATCGATATTTTTATTCTTTTTTTTTTTTTATAATATATTAATTAATACATTCAAAGGTTCATGAGTAAAAATATAAACAAACTTCCTTATCAAACCCTTAAGCCCAAATCTGTTAGGAGAAAACCGGATTGTTTAAAAATTCACACCAATTATATGCGAAAAAATAATCAAATAATCAATGTTTACGTTATTTAAATCAACGTTGTGTAATGCAGAAAATTCTATGATTTTTACATAGGTGTGATTATTACACGTGACATAACACAATTATCGCAAAAGTCGATAAAATCCAATTTGTATAAACCCTAAATTAAATTGTAAAACAATGAAAATTAATAATAACAAGCAAAAAATAAAATAAATAAATAAATAAATACATTTCCAATCATTACCTATTCCAACGAAAGCCAGTCCAAGTCTAAAACCGCGACTCAAATTAGGATTATGAGCATAAGAATGGTAAATTGTATAAGTTCCTAATCCCCAAAATGTTGCTGTACCGATTAATCGACATGATAAACAATCTTCATATTCTTTTCGTTGTTCCTGAATATGCTGTGTTGTAGTTTCATTACTAATATTTTTAACATTAGTAAGCATGCTAGACATATTTTCGGAAGGCATCTTTTTTTTTTGTTAATTTATTATGGAGTTGAAGTGAGAGAAGAATGAACACCCAATTCCGGAAATTATTTTATGATATAATAGTACAAATTTATACAAAAAGTAGATAATCTGGTTTCATATTTTGACTAATCAATTTTGGGAAATTTTCTTTTCCTGAATAATTTTATCGGATCAAACAAAATTTCACGTTCACATGATATTAAACCAGTAACAATCTTAACAATCTTTGACCGTACGAAGTTTGCTATTTATCACCGGCGGTGATCATCACCGTATTTCCAAATTTGGTAATTCCGGTAATTCCGGCCAAAATTTAAGGGATTGACAAATAATTACCTTTTTGGGTCTTGTGTAACCCACATTTCAATTTTGCAGAATCGTAAAATTTTTGGCCGGAATTATCGCATTAAGAAATTGTACATATGACAAATAACAGATAATAAATAGGATTTCACTTATTGAAAAAATTGTTTCTGAAAAAATGGAAAATGAAGGTGTGATGTGGGTGTGACAGATCTTTTAATTGTGTAATGTTATCCAAGTATTCATAAAAGGAAATTCTGATCAGCATTAAAGTTTTGGCCAAAATTAAGAATATAATGATTAGCATATAATAAATAGATTTTCACATTGGCTTCCTCATTGTCACATCATGACTTCCAAGCTTCCCAGGATCCCGAAATATATATATAGGGGTAAGGTGACTTTTGAATTTTTTACTAATAGCTCTATGCAAGGGTTTTTTATATGATCGCTACGCAAAATTAGTACTTAACATCAGATAATCATGAAAAATAAGCAAATTAATCATCTGACCTTTAGTTGTCATATGATTTAGGCTATTGTTTTTCAAACATTGTAACTTTTCTTTTAATGAGTTTTTAATTTTTTATTCAAATAAAAATTGTAAATTGTTTCCAACTTTACATTTTAGGATAATTAATTTGAAATAAAATTTCTTTTAAAATATGAAATACTCAAATAAGTGTTATAATTTTGTTATTTAAAATTAAACTATTTATTTATATATAATAAATATAATAAATATAAATCAGCCAAATTAGTACTAAAAATACGCAAATTTAACCTCTTACTTTTAAAAAAAATTACTAAAAATACACATTATGAATACCTGGCTTTAACCAAAAAAAGCCAAAATAATACGCAAATCAAAACCTAGCTTCAATATTTATCACTATTATGGCTACGCGTTTGTTGATCCTACCCTTATATATATATTTCAGGGTCCTAGCTTCCCGCTAAGGACGTCATTATGTCACGCGCTTCCGCCGACGCTGCTCAGGTTTCAAGACTTCTATCACCAACCTCAACCTTTGTTCGATTGTTCCGGACCTGCTTTTTAAAGCATTTTTCCTTAGAACTTTCTGGATATACCTTTTGAACCAAATGGTCCCTCTGATGGATCTGACAATTCGGATGGTTAGGATACAGCTCTCCTTTAACTTATTTTAAGGGATTGGAGGGGATACTTTCTGGATGGTTGATCTGATTACAACCTCTCATTATGAAGTTGTATACTGAATATGTTTTTATATTAGGTTTATAGTGTAGACATTTAAATTAGTTTTACTTTTTAAATTCTTATTTATGTAAACTAGATAGAAATGAGATCCATATATTTTATTTATGTATTTTGTGTTTTATTTTCCATTTCAATTATAATTAATAAAATATGCTATTATAACAAAAAAAAAAAATAGATTTTCATATCTTGAAAAAATTTTAAGTGTCATGTGATAACTGATAATAATTTTCTATTAATAAATTTGAAAATTACTAAATATAAAAAAAAATATGTTTTACAAATACTGTATTATTATTATCTTATTTTCTTAAACAAAAAATAGATTTTATTTTTTTATTTAAAGTAAGTAATAAAATACAATCTGGATCAAGGTAAGATTATTTATCTAAGTACTAAAAAGATTTAAGAGATATATGATGTCTCATTGAAATATTGTAACAATGGATTACTTCTGAAAAGGTTACTATTGTTAAAATACCTGAAAGAAAATAATTTTACTCAAATATAGATAAGATTACTTATCTAAACTCTTCTAAAATCCTATGCTTAATTTTATCAAATTTTTACTATAGTTTTATAAGTTTTGCTTTTCATCAAGTTTCACTAATTTTTAATTAAAACTTTAATATAGTTTTATCAAATTACTACATTTTATCATTTCACTTATTTGTTAAACCTCCTAATTTTATCAAGCAATCTTAAATACAGATATATATAGAGCCTTTGGAAATAACTAACAGCCCATGCAAAAGGCCAAAGTTTGCTATATCAGAATCAGTTTGAAACATCAATGAGGTAACCTTAAATAATAGATTGCAAACTTCTGATAATATTATTCAGAATATAAAATTATACTGTCAGTTTAGTACTCAAATAAAAGTACAGAGGGTTTATTTTTAAATAAGTATATTTTAATGGAATTAAAAAAGTGATGATTATCTAAAAAATTGCTTTGTATCACTTTGAATCTGAACTTATAGAGTGAATCATTGAAAAAAACTAAATATGGTTCATAGTTCTCAGTTTAGATATTTGTACTGATGATAGCAAAATTGAAGAACTTGCAATAAATTATGTTTTGCTACAAATTGCATAAAAAAAAAAGGTATGGTGCGGCGCATTTATACTCATCAATTAGTCCAAAATTTATATTTTATCTAAGTCACGTGAATATCACGTGAAATTATTTTTATTGGTCAATTAAAAGCAGGCAATTCTCATTTCTAGATATATAACTAATCAAATTTAATCTGGTTTAATTCTTCGATAACTTCATCTAGAATTCTCCTATGAGACCTATACTTTTTAACAGCATATTCAACTAATTTTCCACTAATTCCTTTTTGATATAAGTCCATATATCGCTAAGCTTTTCTTGCAAATCTTCTAATTGTAACTAATGAAACCGATTCAAGACTTATAGGTACAATTTGTTTCAAACCTATCCATGAATAATCACAATTTTCTCTTGCATGTCTCTTTGCAGCCTCCCAATAACGCTCAATAAAATTAAGTTCACAGTGGAACTTTGGGTAAAAAATACATTTGTGACCCGCTTTCTCAATAACTTCAGCAATTGCACCCTTTTGTGCAAGAAAATCTGGTTCTAAAGACATTACTCGACGTGCACAACAATTAATTCGATTTTTATCATCTTTTTTTTCTTTGCACGCTTTGCATTCTAATAATAATCCACCATTAGGCCATTTTCCTCGCTCTTGTAATATTTGTTTCAATCCTTTAGGCTGACCTCGAAGCTTTTCATTTGGATGGTCATCAGAAAATACCATTGTTTGCAACTGGTTATCAGGACCCCCAATATGTATCATGCATTTTTGGTTACACACCACCAGGATTTAAATTCATTTTCTTTGACACTAATGCATTTTTTGCAAATATTGCATGGTTTGAGCTGTTGTCAAATGCAAAAATACCAATACAATTTGGATAAAGAGCTTCGAATATAGGAATTGCCTTGGTTTTTATTTGGTTAAGAACATTTTCTGCTGTCCAATAACCTTCACGATCTTTTCCTGGCTCTAAATATTCACGTGCTTCTACCGGAACTGTAGGATGTTGTTCAATTTCTTCTGGTTTCAGTTTCAAACGTCTATCAACTTCTGTTAAAAATTCACTAACCATAACTGATTTACCATTACCTTTTTTTCGTAAAGGTAATTCACCGTTTTTGGCCTAAACACCATGTTGTCCATCATTGGAATAAAAAATACATTCATCATGCGTTACCAAGATGTATTCTTTTTCATCTTCTGCTAAATCAGGTAAGATCCGATCCATATTTTCACCCTCATAATGTGACATAAGTTTTTCATACTCAAAAATCTGTTTTAAAAAAGTATTTCTATACTGAATTACATCTGCACGCTCATGCCCATCATAATATATGCCTTGTTTTTGTCTTTGCTTTGTATATCTAAGAATATGAAGCCAGCGAACTGCAGTTGAAATATCAATAGTTTTTTTTTACTGATTCCCAAATTAATTAATAAGTTTTGTTCTATAAATGTTTTAAATTTTATAGGCGTGACTTTGTAATTTTGATCACGAATCCAAGAATGGCATTTTTCAGCAACATCTTCATCATCAATTAATCGAATGGTTTTTTTATGCTTTCCTTGAAATGATTTAGGAAGTGCATTATAATGAAGCCAATAATTGGTCCAACATCATATTTGATGAGCTTTCCAAACTCCACCATCAACAAAAACCATTTGTGCAATATTTAAACTTGCTTTCATTTTTTCACCACCATTTTTATTCAATAGATTCAAATACTCAAATATTGCTCGTTTCTTATTATATTCAGTAACCTTCATTTTATTATGCTGACTTTCTAATTCTTTTTTCAAACTCTCTATTTTTACATCAATATTATTGTTCACTTTATATAAGTTCTCCTCCTCTGATTCACTTACTTCGCTCTATTCACTTTGATCATTTAAATTTTTAATTGCATCATCTGCACTAAATTGAGCTGGAAAAAAACTTGTGATCTTTGAAGTGCCAATTGCTGATTTAGTAAACGAACCACTTGGTCCCCACTTATCATAATACATTGATCTTGGTATTTTACTGGTTTTATATGGACCCCGTTTTGTTTTCTCAAATTCACTATTTGCATTCCATTTTAAATTGCACATTAGATCAACTTCATCTTCCCATCCACTGTCATCATTATCTCCCCATTCTTCTGCATCCTCTAATTCAGGGGTCTCTAATTCAAAAATGTTATCGTCAACTTCTTCACAGTTATTTATTTCATTTTGTGCTGGAAGTCGTTTGTTTTTCATTTTTTTGGACCAAACCTACCATCTGACGTTCGAGACTGCTGTTTGTAAAGCTTTTGTCTTTTCTTAACAGGTGGCATTTTTGATTTAATTGAGGTTTAAACAAAAAAAAAATCATGGGAAAATGATGATTTTCAATATTACGGTTCATTATTTATATATGAAGATCAAATTACATCATAAATCGTGAGAAATTTATCATTTCGGGTTTTCCGAATTTTTGACATTAATTAATAAAATCATATTTTTTACACATTTTAAAACTTTCATAACTTCGTCAAAAATAATGCAATCTGAAATTAAAACTGATAGATTGAAAGAGAATAACCTAATCTACCATTTTATCAGTGTTAAATTTGAGATTTACACAAACCGGAGGACTAGATAAAGTTGGAAGTTACACTAAATTTTTGATGAGTATAGATGCGCCGCACCATACTACCCAAGAAAAAAGAAATGAAAAAACCTTCAGCAGGCAAAGTATAACACATTCACCTTTTTTCTATTTAGAAGAAGTAAATAAAACTTAAATAATAGATAGGGATAGCATAATAGATATACAATCAATATCTTATTATGAAAAAAGAAGATAGTAATTGAAAAAAAGGATTTAAGAACATAATGCCTCAATTTCATAAACTTTAAAAATAATATAAATCTTAAATAGATTTTAGAAACATCTTATGATATATGAAATGATTTACTTAAAGGATATTCTTCTAATTTTACTGCAAATCATAAAAAATTTAATATGAAATTTCATTTTAAAAAAGATTTTCAACAGTCAATTGTAATACTTTCTAAACATTGGGATAAATCTTATAGTGTATATGCATTTCTTCATAAAATTAAGTCAGCAGAATTTCTTCCAGAACAACTTGAGTATAATAGTCATCTTCTGATAAATCAGCTAGATGAATTTTATATTTGTATTTCTCAATCACTTGAGATAAGAACTAAAAACTAAAGTCCTTTATTTTCAAAAGTACAAGAAAAGATTTTATTTATTTTGATTTATTTAAAATAATAAAATAAAAAATTAAACTTTAAGAAAATTAATTTATATATTTAATAATTTAATAGGAGAGTTTAGGAGTAATTGCTTTGGATTTAAGTATATATACTTTTATAACTGGTTATAATCGATAAAAATAACATTAATTAGATTTATCGATTATATCATATATATGATAAACTTCAAAGTAAGTGTAATTAAATTTATGGAAAAAAAATAAGCAAAAACATTACAGGTATTTATTTATTAATTTATAATTTTTAAAATGTATTTACTACTTTTAATTATATGTTATATTATAAATTTATAAGAGAATCTGTTATCTTGTAAATGATTATTATTATAATCTAGCTAAATAACTTCACATTATTGCTTTTAATAGCATTTGATCCATAAGGCATATGAGTATTCATGATATGTTGTAGTTTTTACAGAAGAATACACAAGCAAAACTTGTGAATATATTTATAAAAAACTAGGTAGATCTAAGGTATTTTGCTATCCCAATGTAAAACAAACCTTAATAGAGATATTAATAGTGCTTGTAATATTCTTCTTTGATATCTTACAAAAAAGGAGTCAACTTAGGCTGATATGAGAGCCTATTCCCTTACAGGACTTATTATTACCTAATTTAGACTTTGCTTAATGTAAAGTTTTATTAGTAATGATAGGTTTTAATGTAGGTGTAGTCTTAACATATTAAATGTCATAAGTTAATCATGTGAAATCAAAATTTTGCATGTGAATTAAACACATTAATTCCGGCAATGATCCAATCCCAAACACCATCCCAAATTCATTTAATTCCGGTCAGAATTAAATGATCGGCACATAGACTATACTTTTTTGGGGTTGTCTAAAGTCCGTAATTTTTGGCCGGAATTACAGCATTAAGAAATTAACTACGTGTCAAATAATCGGTGACAAATAGAAATGTAATATAACGCCGGTCAGGTTTTTATACGTGATAAAAAAATATTTGTTACCTGTGTCATCCTCCACTTCTCATTTTTAATTTTATAGTATCCTCACGTACGTAATTTCTTAATGTCGTAATGCCGACCAAAGATCTGTGCAATTTACCCCGGCTTTAGATGACCCCCTGTTTTAGTAACTGACTGACAAACATGTACAGCCAATAGTAAACTTCTTTTGGTTCAACTTTACCCATTGCATCTGCGATATAAAGCATTGCCATTTTTTTCATAAGCCTTAGCTGCAAGAAAATATGCAATATATGATTTATTTATACCTATTAGGCTTGACAGAACACGCTTGATTGAATGGTGTTGATTTGTTGAGAGCATGTTTCATATATTAATCATCACCTTGTGCAAAGTGTTTAGGTTTTGACAAAGATTTGATCATTTAACAGCTTATTTGATTAGGTAATTATGAAAATAATTCATGACATTTCTTTGTCAGGAGATTCAGAAGCAAATATAACATAATAATTACAAAACACATACCAGAAGGATTACCTTGAATACTGTTAATCAGTTTTATTTTTCACACATAAAGTCAGTATTGATGTAAGTTCTTCTCTCGAGAAAATCAATAAATCATCATCAGAAATCTTAATTTATTTGTCAGTGTCCATAAAACCATATAGGTTTAGAGTGTTCTTTTTTTTTTGGTTAAAATGTTTATGCCAGAAGTATTTTAATTTTAATTGTATCCACTTTTTTTTTAAAAAAAAAAAAGTTTTTTTTTTTGTAATATTTATTATATTATGACAAACTTTGGCATACTTTGATATACTCATATACTCATTATCAGACTTCGTACTAAATTTTGTAATAATATATTTTTTTTTATTTGAAATCGAAACACAAAATGTATATTACATAAAAAAAAATATGTTACAAGGTCCTGTTAAACATGAACCATTGAAAAATATTTTAAAAATAGAAGAATATATAAAGTAAAAAAAAAAGGAAAAGAATATATATTAACAAAGTGAAATTATCCACCGAAAGAAAAAACCCTTCAAAATTATTCTAAAATGTTCATCAATTAAATGTCAATGTCTTTTAATTTCTAATTCTTACGCCAACATCGAATTTTTTACTTCTTAAACCTGGAGTAATAAATTGTACAATTTGCATATCTTGATTTGGCATCATTTCAAATTCAAAGTTTAATAATAAAGAAGCCAACACTAATCTTATTTCCATAATAGCAAAATTATATCCAATACAAAATCTTGTTCCAGCGCCAAAAGTATAAAGATGTCGTTTTAAATTTACAGGATCATCATTCATCCAACGTTCTGGTACGAATTTTTCGGCATCTACTCCCCAAATTTCTTTTGAATGATGTACTTGATATATTGATGCTGATACAATTGTATCTTTCGGTATAAGATAACCATCAATCACCATATCATCAGTTGTCTGACGTAATATTCCTCCCATTGATGCTGGAAAAAGACGGAAAATTTCATTTATAACTGCGTTAAGATATTTAAGATCTTTAAGCTTTTCATGATTTGGGAATTGACAAGATCCGACAGGAAAAGCCGATATCAATTCATTCATGAGTTTATTTAATTTCTCTGGATGGTGAAGTAACATAATCAATGCCATATTAAGACTGAAAGAACTTGTATCACTTCCAGCGATTAAAAATTCCATGGTTTGATCTTGAATGTCAAATTCACTTAATCCTTCATTCGTTTCTTCGTCACGTGCGTTCAATAAAATTTGTAGAATATCTTCACGTGTTATTCCTTGAGCATTTAATTCTCTACGTTCTTTGATGATTTTTTGAATAAATTCGTCCGTCCATGGATCTTTCTTCAAGAATGGTCTCATGTAAGGAAAAGTGTGATACATTACACGTCTTTTTAATTCTTGAAAAACTTTTCCCGGCAAAGGATGATCTCCACTTTCAATTAAATTAAATGTTCCTCCAAATGCTGTTTCTCCAATGATATCCAATGATGTTGCTTGAATCAATTGATGAATATTAACGATCGGTAATCCATTTTCGTTGAATTGAACTGATTTACTTGTAAGTGATGTTACGGTATTTAATTTGTTGATAAAAGCTTTTATACACGATTGCATTAAGGGTTCAAGAGATGCGATATATTTGATGGAAAATGCAGGTGACAATATACGTTTTCGTTGTTTATGGAAAACTTGATCACTAATAATTATAATAATAAATTTAGTCACATGAAAGATCATCATTCTTCGTGTCACTTAAAACAAAATTACATACGTTGCGGAAAATAATGTTACAATATTTGGATCAGCTCGAATTCCGGCGATAGCATCAGTTTTTGGTAATTCCTATTAAAATAAACCATGATTTAATTTCATTCTTTATATAAACAATTATTATTACTGATACTAAAATTAATACATACACTGGTAACGAGGATTTGTCTTACAGCTTCTTTACTGGAAAATAAAATGAATTTTGGACCAACTCTTACAACATTACCATATTCACGATGTAATTGATAAAACCATTCAAAAACACGACCTTCAGGTCTTCTTATAACAATTGGAATTTCCGATAATGAACAAAATTTTGGTCCCGGAATTAAACTTAATGGACTTATAAACGCGTTGTAAATCATTTTTATTATGAAGTTTAAAAGAATTGCTAGGAATATCCATCCAATCACTTTTGATAAAGCGAATGTTGGTTCTTCTATGAAAGTAATCATTTTGCGATTTTTTTTTTTAAAAAAAAATTTGTTGGATATTTTGTGTAAAAAATTGTTTAATAATTTTCTAAAAAAGACTTTAAATTTTTAAATATTATTTATCTTTTGTTTTTTGTATTTAGTACGAATGCTAAAAATCTTTGGGGACAATACGGGGTTCTATATATATTCATTTTTTTTTCCTCTAAAAAAATTCATTATAGTAAAAGAGTAAAAGACCCGAAAAAATTAGTGTAATCTACAAATATATTGTGTATATTTTGTGTCTACTATAAAAATAAAATAGCACAAGATTTTCATTTTATTTCGGCCGACTATAAAATTGAACACAAATCTGACAAAGTTGAATATCCTAAAATTGATTTTTTTTTAAATTGTCACTTGAATTTTGTCACACTTGGCTATTTATATTTATTTATTTCAAGCCACATTTGATCTATTTCGAGCCACACCTTAGTCATTTTTATATGATTATGGTAAAAATTGTTCACTTAATTTATGTATATTGATTAAATTACTCCGAAAAATTGAATTAATTAGATAAAAAAAAATTATTTATATAATATGATAAATTTAGAAATACCAAAGAATCCGTAATATAACGCACTTTTTTAGCATAACAAAAAAAAATTTTGTAATTTGCTAATTCATCATTTGTAAAAACTAATTTAATAACATTGAATACGATTAGTCAAAGTGTAGAATTGCGGCCGAACTTTTATAATTAAATTTACCAATTTCTAAAGAATAAATTTTTACGTGCATACGAACACCCACATTTCAATTTAATAGGTAAAATTTGACAGGATGGCGCATTTAATATTTCACATATTTATTACAGCATAATAATAGTGGCACGGATCTAAGCGTGGCAAGTTAAGGTTGCTACACAAAAGTTGATGAACACAAAGATGAAGTTCCTGCATCAATCCGGATGTCGTAATGATGAAATGAAGGAAGAGAAAGTGGCATAGATATCAAATATAATCTTCCCGTCAACAATATTTCATAACAAATATACGGATATAATCGATTTCATTAAAAAAAAAAAAGTTTATTCAAAGCCGCATTCAATATGTATAATATTTTCCGATATTATTCTAATTGTATAAGGAATGCTTTTCTATTATTATCTGTTTGTAATACACTAATACCCGAAGAAAAAAAAATATCTGGTTAAAAATTTTATGACGTTTTAATGTTATAATACCTTAATACCCGAATTTGTTGATCAACTGGTATTCTCCGCATTTCCCATATACCCCATAACGCCACCATTTCTAAGTGCATGGGCCACCCTACATAATTTGTTTTACATTTTACATTTTACATGGGTCTTTTTTTCGATGGATTTGATTGGTTGACTTTTTCTTTTTGAATCCATTTTAATAAACTCGATGAATCCGCGTTTAAATAATAATCTATTTTTATCAAAATATATTTATTCCTTTTTTCCTTTTCCGTCGTCGTTTTAATGTTTGTAATTTATCATTAAAAATTTGCAAAAAAATTTTATTGAGAAAGTTACTTGTATTACAAAGATCGATAATCTAAACAAAATTTACATGCAAGTATTGTAGCATAATATAATCTTTCGAAGTTTCGATTCAAAACGGCAATTATCGTATAGGGAAATTATAAGTAAAACCTAGCATTATTTTTTTTTTCTTCAATGATATAATATAAATTGTCTATTGTTCTTTGAATGAAAGTTTTTTTTTTCCTTTTTTTCTTTTCTTTTTTTTTTTTGATTACAAAGGCGAAGAAGGCATAACAAAAGAAGATTAAATTGGTTAAATTATATAGGAAATTATCGAACCTAAATAAGGTTAATAAATATGATAAAGCTCAGGATTCTTATTTTAGCGTAGTTTCATAATCAACAAATCACCGATAATTTAAAATTAAAGAATACGTTTAAAATTAGAAAGAATACTTTAAATTTAGAATAAACTTCTGGTCCTTTTATATTTCTTTCTTGAATCTCACTTTTTGTCATTGAAAATTTGAGGCTGTTTCAATTGTTTATATTCTTTTTCATTTAAACCAATCACAATCATGAATTTCATAAAAAAAAAATCCTCCGTATTCTTTGTATTTCTTTTATTTCTATCTTTTGAAACTCCAGAAAGGAAACAGAAATTTATAAATTTCCTAGGTTTCAACTTCTTATTGTTAATTTTCCCGAATTATAAAACAAGATGTACGGTAGGACCCGAATCTACCCGAATTACTATCTATATGCGCGGATTAATATCATAACACCGCTCTTTGGTTGTTTTTTTTTGTAAAATACGCAATATAAAAATTTTTTTAAGCAATATTGTTTTTTAAAAAAAAAAAAATTATAAGACGCTATATAAACAGTTATTTAAAATTTTAATTATAATGTACACCGAATAAGTTATTACTAAAATGCTGCGGTTAGTCACTGGACTTAAAATTTTGAATGATAATCCGAACGGTTTTTTGTGATAATTTTATGGTATTTCAAGGAAAACTATACTTTATTATGTAAACAACAAAATTTAAAATTTTATCATTTGTGTAAATTAGGATAATTCGTTTATCGCAGGTTTCAAAATAGTGTGACCCTGAAATATTTAAGTGAAAATACTGGACGAAAACTGAACAAATATTGGTATTCACAAATATAAACACAAATCAATAGACCACATCATTTTGAAACGGTGATAATATCTATATTAAATATCAGTATTTTTTGGATAAGTACGCTCTTTTGATAATGGTACGATTTTTTATTGACATCACTTGTACTTTGGGTTTTAGAAAAGTTCTTAAGTGAACGAACACCAATCAGAGAAGCCTACAATTATGTTGATACTGCATCAACATTTTCTCTGATAGTAGTCCAGTTCATCGTTCTGAAGGTATGATATTGATAACAATTTTATTTTTTTTATTTGGTAATTTAATGTTTAATTGAAAATATTCGACCAATATGATTGTTTCCATGAGTCTTTTGAACTTTTCATGATGAGACTTGTATAATTTTATTTACTTTGTTATACAGCTCTTCAAAATTTAGTCTCTGATTTTTAAAATAAAAAAAAAAATGGATGATTTACTGATTATCAGATAATAATTAATAATTACTAGCTAAAACGATTAACGCTAATTTATCGAACGGATTATTGAAATACACAATAATAATATATTGAACTTTAATAAATTACTCGAAGAAATATTTCAACGTTAAATATTAAAAGTAGAAATTGTAGTCAATGAAAGTAGAAATACTTCTTAAATACTTTCATTCTTACGTATCATAGTAAATGTATCTTTGTAAATGCATTTAGATTTTATTAAAGTCTTTGATGTACGCGCCATAAATTGCCACCACAAAACGTCTCAAAGAACGTTAAAAAGTGCCACATAAAATTTTAGCGTGGCAATACCACATTAAATCATCACCTCCTTTGTGACAATAAAATTAGTTTATTATTTCGATTAAATTTATCACATATAAAAAATATACATATATTACAACAATTTTTTTCTTTTTAATGTTATGTCAACTGACACACTCTTCGGCCGTAATATTGCATGAAATATTTATTTATTTTACTCCCAAAGGACAATACTAACCATTTTGAAAGTAAATTGCCCCTACTTTTTTTTTTGCCCTGAAGAACACAAATAAGATTAAGTTAATAGACATGAGTTTACCGGATTATTAATTTAAGGCATCCTTATTTGAAATGTGTACGAATAAATAATATAAGGGTCAAAAAGATTACGCAATAGTTCTTTCATTTGATGTAGTACGACGTACGAATCAGCATTTCTTACGTTACTTAGTTACGTAGTTACGTAGTGTAATTGTAATTTGTGACACAAGGTATTCATAGTTTTCGAATGACGTAACGTCGATAAGCCAGCTTATTACTATAAATTGACGCGTCTTAACCAGATTAACAGTTAACCAGGTTATTTTCTCGTAATATATATTATAAATTCGGTTATCTCAATTAGCCAGTAAATTAAAATTCATATTAGATAAAATGCATTATTAATTTAATCATTCTTATGATTGTTTTTTTTTTATTGTAAGGATCAAAATGAACAATTTAAAATCAGTCAAGATTTTGTTCGGCCGTAAATAAATGATTAAATAATATTAAAAATTTTTAGATTTCATAAACATCTGCATAATTGTCAACTTTGGGTAAATTTCTTTGTTATTTTTTTGCCGTGTTCAAATTTTCGGGCGATTACCGGACGAAAATTGGTAAACACAAATATAATTATAAACAATAAACCTAAGCCTCACATTATTTAAAGTTGTTGGGATATTACTTCAAAATAATCACATTATGAATTAATTCAATTGATTTGAAATAAAGAAAATTTGGAGAAATTTGTTTATATGATTGTGTAATATCCGAATTCAATTATTAAATCCAATAAAGAGATTTTTTTTTTTAAAAAAAAAAAAATCATTAACGCGTTCCAATAGAATATCAGCCGAGTTGTTTTTGTTCATATGTTGTGAAAAGCCGAGTTGACTTCTTTTTTTAATTGTGAATATGTCAATCGATGTTTTATCGTTATAAATATGTTTGGATGTTTTTTTTTTTATTTGTACAGGAAGAAATTATTTACTCAATTCGGCCGAATCATTCAAACTAAACTACTTTTAAAATTAAGAAAGTTGTACAAACAATGTCCTTAGGCTTGTAATCTCGATTAATTCTTAATTTAGCATATCAATGATATACAAATAATTTACGTTAAAACTTAATTTGATACATGATTACTAAAATTAAAAAAATAGGGAATGATTTTTTTACGGAATATCGGAATATCGGACGAAAACTATGAAATGACCGGAATGACCGACAATAAATTAATGAATTTGTGAAAAATTCTAGAATTAATCATCGACTCGGATCATTAAATACGATCCGAGTTATCACTTTGCCCGTGCAATTATAGTATACGCGTAACTAATTAATGTGTGTTACATGAATACATGTTAAATCCGGTTTGTTGATCAATTTGGGTGATCAAAAGAGAAATAAGATCGATTAATTTTATGCATGATACTATGCTAAATATGTTAAATGCTATACATAATGCGTAATCGTTAATGTCGTACGAGCAATAGAATTATTTATGACAACTAGTAAAATAAGAAAAAATAGTTTTCTCATTATTAATTATTAATTCTGTCATATAATAATAAACTATAAAACAGCAATTCATTAGTTATTAAACAACGTTATTTTTGAAAAGTAAATCTTTTCCTTGCTTAGATCTATGTCGGTCAGTCACTATTAATGGCAAGTTTAAAAAAAGATTTTCTCGGCCGAAATAAATCAATTATAGTTCGGCCGAAATGAAAGTTTGAGAGGACAAAGAATTGATTGCATGGTTGCAACTTGTAAGTATGTATACAATGGCTTTATCTTTAATTTTTTCTTATAAGGTAATATCGTTACATTTTTTGTAAAAATATCGACAATCTCAAAGCTAATCTTAATCTTTATACTATTGGCGAAATGAATTCAATGAATTCATTTGACTATTATTTAATTTAGTACATCATTCAAATAATAGAAAAGAAAAATTAAAAATTTTTACTTTAAAAATCTCTTTAAAATCACGACATATATATGATGATACTCTAAAAGTATTATTATTTTTTTTTTACTGGTTTGGCTGAATATATTGATTTCCCGGCCGAAATATTATTTAATATATTTATTACCGGTTAGAACATTTTTTTTTTTTTTTGAATGAATTCGAAATTGTATTGTTGGAACTTGTTTATGAACTTTATTTATTTGCTTTTAAATTTCAGCCGAATAACTGTAATTGCTTAGTAGTATTAATAAATAAAGGATTAAACACTTTTTTTGATAATCTTTCGATGATATTTCGCGAGATTCAAAGAAGAATAAATTTTATATAATCAAATGTAATGGGAATTAAAACCGATTAGGCTACTGGGAACTCAAATCAAATGAGTTAATTGATCTTGATTGATAAATGAATAGTTCGGCCGAACAAAAAAATAGATTGTTATTATTACTTGAAAAGTTTTTTTAAATAAACATAATTATTTTATTTAAACTCTAGATCTTTTTAAAGAACACATATTTAGAGTTATTAAATATACGATAGATCGAGAGACCGAGAAAGGAAATTCTTGAATTGAAATAAAACGCAGTAAGCATATTTAAGCATATTTAATGGCGTAAATTTATTAAATTTACGTAATAATGAAATAATGATATTTATCTGTCGTGCTCTTGTCTTGATTTTTTTCGTGCATTTAGATTACATAATATCAATAACCTAATAACCTTAATATGCGAGACCTTTGTATTTTCATGTTCTCTTTTTGTCACAATCTTTTTTCAAAATTTAGATATTATGTACTGTATGTACAGTACTGTATAATGACTACGTAACAGTGATTAGTCTTAAAGCCTTACAAGATTTTCTTTCTTTTTTCTTTTTTTTTTTTTTTAACCAATCATGTGTCTTTATTATTATTATTATTATTATTATTATTTGTACCCTGAATACTAAATATAATCGAGATTTTTAATGCTCATTTTGATTGGTACATTTTTGTTCGTAACTTTTTTCCAATTTTGCAAACCCGCTATTCAATTGGTTCGTGAAAAAATTTTAAAATTTTAAAATTCTTTTCGTTTGATTTTTAATTTTTTTTCTAAAAAAAAAACAGATAATAATTATGTTCATATTTTCAAAAAATAACTTTTTTTTATAAAAAAACATAACTTTTATAAATCATTCTGTTTATATTTTTTCCCTATATACAGTATAATACTGTATAATTATCTTTTAATAGGAAGAATTTTTTTTAATAGGGTTGTTTCTATACGTACTTCTAGATCAATAATGATCTAGTATTGGAAAAATTGAAACAAGTCGCGGATTTATAAATGATTTTTGACTACTGTCTGTCTATTAACCTTCATATTATAATGACATCTCTGTCAGAATTCAGAACAAATTTTATTAGAATATGTGACTTATCATATAGTATTTCTACAATATATATAAAATTGCCTATTCATTCTATTCATTTGTTTATGTAGTGAAAAATTAAAAAAAAAAACATGGTAAGAATGAATGATATTAGACGGTCGTATCACTGGATGCAAAATGCAAACCATTCGATAAAAGTTATTTGATCGAAAAAAAAAATCATAATTTTCCTTCCGTAATCGCACACGAATCTGGGGGGGAGGGAGTAAAAAAAATTAACAGAATTTATTATTAATCCTT
>QKYT01000250.1:134174-144772 GCA_003550305.1 Glomus cerebriforme
TGATTCGATTTGATTCGAGATTGGTTTAAAAATCAAATCAAATTCAAATTTGGCTTATATTCGATTTGATTTGAATTTGCGGAACCCTAATTATAAGTTATAAAAAAGCATATAAGAGGATATTTGAAACTTATTTTATAAAACCTTTAGCTTCTGTTCTTTGTATAAATAAAAAAAAAATTATATTTTAAAAAAGAAAATTTTTTTTTTACATATTACTTTCTTTACACTACTTAAAAATAGGGGTAAAATTAAAATTTAATTTTGGTAAATTTCATGCAGATCAATTTTTTTGAAAACCGCAATAAAAAATTAATAATTAATTGACAATAATTACATATGGGCTGATTTGGCTTATCTTTGATCATATCACCCGCATTTAATTATATCACTCCTGATCATTCATATTACAACCAATCAAATTTTTGAAATTTTTGATAAAAACTGATTCCACAAATTTTTTTTAACATGACTTTAAAAAATGACTGTTGCATGTACTTTTCCTTGCTTACTTTATTCTAAGTTTTATGATATAAAAAATACTGCAGTGTCATGAACAAAATAAACACAAAAATAACAAACTCATTCTATATCGTTATATACTTCGTTAGCCTTCTGATGAGATTTTGTTATTTTATTAAGATACAGTAATAATTCATTTAAAGAACAGCTTTGGATTTAATAGACACTCAGTTGAAAAAAAATATAATAATTGACGCATTTCCAAAGAGTGTATTTTTGTCTTTATTTGAAAATGAAGACAGTTTTAAATATATACCAAGCCAACGAAAATACCAGTGTATTTTGGAGGGTGCTGTAGGTGGAAAAAAATTAAAAAGCATATTCAAATATGACCAAATTGTATTTTATGAAAATATAAATACTTCAACTCAAGGGTATATTTTATTTGAAGATTATGATGGCAAATATAAAGCAACATTTTACTGAAAATAAAAGGAATTAAAAGAGAATAACAGGCTTTTTTTGATAGGAACTCTATTAATTAACTTTATTACCAATTTCAGCAAATTTGTAAATTAGTAAGTATAGTGAAATATTTTAATACTTTATATTATTTTATATACTAAATTTATTTTATTATTTATAGTAAAAAAAATTTTACATCACTTCTTTGTAAAATGAATAATGATTCATCTTGTAGAGGTAATCATATTTTACATATGATATATAATTTCCATGATGTATTTTTCTTTCTCAGTCAAATAATAAATTTTTATCAATGAATAGTAAATTAACTTTTACTAAACCACATTATAGATATTTTTTATCTCATCCCCAACTTATAAATAAAAATAAACAGCAGCTTAAATAAATAGAGAACTTAATCAAAATTTTTAGCTTTTATTCTAGATATAGAATTCTAATCTTCAAAAAAATTATGCTTAATTACTTGTCTGTATATTCATTTCACAAAATATTATTATATAATAGAATATGAAATTGTAATAAAATTTGATTTAATTTTAAATTGTATTTTTATTCTCACGTATATTAATATTTTTACACATTATTTCATTAGGAATATTGTTAATTAAGTAAAAAATTAACTGATTTTTAAATACTAATATATTATAAATAATGGGCTTGTTTTTTTTATCATCACCTATTGTGGTCCTTCTAAAAACAATTTAACCTAAAATAAATAATTTAGCAATAAAATAAATATAATTAACATTTCAGAAAAATTTTAATTTAAAATACCTGATTATGATTTTTTTTTTAATACTACTTGTTGAAAATAATCTAAACAAAAGTCCTTTTCTTTCAGTTGACGTATAAAATAAGATATATACATTGTAAACATATGCATGTATGGAGTTACATCTTCTTTTCTATAAAGTTCCAAAATTGATGTTGCAATATTTATTTGACCAATAGTAAGGCGGCAAAAAGTTTTTACCCAATTTTTTACATTTTCCTCAAACTTTAAAATTTCTTCATTGGTATGAGATGGCTTTCTTAAAATCTTATATAACTGATAAAATTCACGCCACAAATTTTTAATAGCTACTTCACGTATTCCAGATAAAAATTCACTTACAGGAAAATATTGTAACATTTTTTTTTATCAGATTCCATAAGTGATTTCCAGCTCCAATTGCCTCGAGCAGAATTACCATAATAAAATTCAAAATGAATATTAATCTCATTTATTTTTTTTTAATTTTCTCCTTAAAATTTTGCTTAAAATCATTTTTTTAAATAAATCTCTAAACAAATATTCCATTAATACATCAGATATCCATAATAAAATATGAAGTTCATCAGGAACGTAATTAAGTAAATCAACTACTAGAAATAAAGATGGTCTTCTTTTTCCTATTTAATAATTAAATTAATATTTACATTATTATCTTTAGTTTTTAAAAAACAGTGAGTATTTAAAACTATCTTAACCTTTGGTATTTTCAGTAGATGACCAAGATAGATTCATATTATAACGAGATTTAGCATTACATTCACAAAATAAACAGAAATATTCAGAATTTGACATATTTAAATCTATAATAATATATGTAAATTTCCAGTCATCGGAAAAATAAAATTCAATTGGCTAATGAGTACTATCGTTATCTATTATTCTATTTTCTTTTAAGTCAGCTAGCTATAAAGCAAATATCTTGCCAACTTTATTCAATATTTCATATTTTTCTTTACCCACATAAAGACATATACTAAAATAATAAAATTAATTTTTATTTTGTTCATTAAAAATTACAAGATTAAGATTTAAGGGTAGTGACATATATTACCTAATATTAGTTTCATAAGAGGTCCTACCCTTCCCCTTCTAGGTAAGATTTTTTCAACCAATAATATTTAAATATATATATAATATTAATTTTGACCAATAAAAATGCATAATTTTGTATTATATAAGATTTTGTTTTATCCCTCCCACCCCCCTAAAATATTACCTAATAAATGTTACACCCCTAATACATATTTACAAAAAAATATATCTAAATTAATGATTTAGTTTAAGCACTTCATTACCTTCATTTAAAAAAAGTTACCATTACATGATTTTATTTTCTTCTAATATTCTGACCATCTCTACCAAGTTTTAGATAAAGAGTATCTCCTAAAGTTATTATAGAGTTTTCTCCTGTTTTCCAAATAGGTATTAATACTTTAAGTAAAGTTAAAAGAGAGTGAAAAGCTCCACTTCCAATCTCATTATTATCTACCAAAATATTGCTAGTAAGCTTATTAAAATCATTATCTTGATTAACATCTTGATTTATATTAAAAATTTTCACCTATATTTGAGCATTTATTAGCTCATTTATTTTATTTCAGCAATTAGCAACTAAATACTCATGAAAAAGTATTAGTGTAACTGCTGCTAAATGCCAATATCTATCACGACCTAAAAGTGCCTCATCACATACACATACAACAGTATCAAGCCTTATTTGAATAGTTGTAGAATTCAAATCTTTAAATTTAATACAACGCACATATACAATTGGTTGTCCAGATAAATTTGTCAATTTATGTTTAACAATTAATTGATTAACTGCTTTCTAGACATCATTTCCAAAACTATTAAACTGCTTATTTTGTTGTGATTGTGATGAAATATTCTCAAGTGGTTTTTTTCACTTATCAATTCTTATTTTAGAATAAGAAATTTGTATATGAATATTATATAGTGGTTCAATATCAAAGCCAAAAATTCGAGGTCCAGAAAGTTTAGAACGTTTCCAATTAATTTTCTAATCACAAGAATATAATTAATTATATAAGTTAAACTTTTTAATATAAAAAATAACTATACACTGTACCTGTAAATATGTATTAACAACTGCTGTGGAAGATTTTGTACTATTTATACTCCATTCTGCATACTTCTCCTTCCAAATAATTGTATAACGTACTCTTAAACTTGAAATATATTTAGTTTTACATCTAAGATTTCATTTAGCAAGCTCTGTTTTAACTACATAGTTGTCAGGTATCGGATATGGTATATTATTCCAGCCATTTTTTTGGGTCAATCTTGGTACTGTTGGATAAGTTTCCAAAGAAATAATATTATAATATGAATAATATAACCACTCATTTGACTCATAATGTGCTTTAATCTTTGGACTATTTGAATAATCATGTATAAAAATGTGGCTAGAAAAAGAGCCTGCTAATAAATTTTTCTTTAGAATTATTTTTTAATATTGAACATATAATACAGCTTTTTTATTAAATAAATACCTTCCATATTCTGATTTATTATTATTATAATTTATTTCCTTTGGTTAGTTTAATTATTTTTATATTCTAAAATTTTCTTGTATACTTTTTTTTTATAGTTTTAATGAAACAGAGAAATAGGTTTTTTTAAAATATAACTTACCGATTTCATCAAAAACAAATTCCTAACAAATTCCAAGAACGTGATTTCAGTATATTAAACTTTTAGCTATTAAATTAAATATCTCATGATTATTATTGCTGCATGTAATTATTACATATTGTCATATATTTTATACTACTTGTATATATATGATAAACAAAACTCATGTTTATCATCAAAATTTAATTAGAAATTTGAGACAGATCAGCCCATATGATCAAAGAATGATATTTTTTATTAAAGGTGTTGATCCATTCTCATTTATCCAATCTGTGAATATAATTCAGATAGTTTAAATTTAGCCAATTTTTCAAGGATTATTTATATTCATCAAACTTCAGTTACATATTATTTGGAAAAAAATTGGCATATATTATGTAATATCTATCCTATATAATATAGTAATAAATAATTTATAATGTTAAATATCTAAATATGATAATATAATACAAACTAAATTATTACTTATATTAAATACTTTTGAATTAAACTTATTATCTTTATTGCTGTTTAGTTTTTTTCTTAAATCTGAAACCATAAAATTTTTTCAAGTAATGTTTTTTGCAATTCATATAAAACATGAATTTGTTTATTCTGTTTTATTAACATTACCTTAATATTATTAAGAAAGCTATGATTATCAAATAAAATTCATCTGATCATCAAGATTGAATATTGACTTTGGGTGGGTTCAGCTATAGGCAGTTCAACTATAGGTATTAATCGTCAACTTCATTGTCTCTATGTAGGGGTAGGTGACATTATTAGCATGTGAGGTCAACTCATGATAATTTCTGGATTGATAATTATCAGTAATATAGCCGAATATTCTCTATCATAGTACTTTTAGTGAACAATCTATTATAATTATCTTTTACTTTCCTGAATTGCTTCTATTTCAGGATATTTCTCAAGTTTTTACGTCTATTACTTGCCAATTGCAATCCACATATTTTGAGAATAGCAGTTTAGATTACTGAAACATGACTTCTTCTTATATCTTTCATTTTTCACATGAGTTATTATAAAATAAAATTAAAATTATATATTTAAAAATTAACAATTAACTGACAATAATTACCAGAGAATGATATTTTCTCTAAAAATACTGATTTGTTCTTGTTCACCTAATCTGTAAATATAATTTAAATAGTTCAAATTTAGCTAATTTTCTAAAGATTATTTATATTTATCAAACTCAGCCACATGTTATTTGAAAAAAAATCAGTGCATACTGCGCTATATTTATCTTATATAATATAATGATAAATAACTTATGATATTAAATATCTAAATGTAATAATATAATACAAACTAAATTATTATTTATGTTAAATACCTTTAAACTAAGCTCATTATTTTTATCACTGTTTAGTTTTTTTACTTAAGTCTGAAGCTATGAAATTCTTTTAAGCAATGTTTTTTGCAATTTGTATAAAACATGAATTTGTTTATCTTATTTTATTAATATTGCCTCAATATTATTAAGAGGGCTATGATTATTAGATGAAATTCGTCTGACCATTAAGGTTGAATGTTAACTTTAGATGGATTCAATTATAGAAGGTTTAACTATAGGTATTGAATGTTGACTTTGGATGGGTTCAGCTATAAGCAGTTTAACTATAGGTATTGAATGTTGACTTTATTGTCTTTCAATAGGAATAGGTGATGTTATTGGCATGTGATGTTGACTTATGATAATTTCTGGATTGATAATTATCAGTAATATGGCTGATTGTTGAGATGATGATTGTTAAGTTGAAGATGGTTGTGAGATGGTAGAAGTAGATTAATGAGAAGAATTCAAAACTTCTTCTTCTTCTTTTTCTTTTTTTCATTTTCATCTTCTCTAGTATATATTTTATAAGAATATTCAACAACATGTTTACTTCTTCTTAAGCCTCTTGTATGTACAGCGCCTTTTGCTTCTCTTGTAACTAA
Source organism: Glomus cerebriforme (assembly GCA_003550305.1). Classification (NCBI taxonomy): domain Eukaryota; kingdom Fungi; phylum Glomeromycota; class Glomeromycetes; order Glomerales; family Glomeraceae; genus Glomus; species Glomus cerebriforme. The sequence continues at coordinate 140,497 of QKYT01000250.1, forward strand.
AATAAAGCATTTAACGTATATTAACTTTTATTAATATAATAATGTAGTAGTTATTATTACCTTCTGTATTTCTTGATGAACTTTCATTACTATGTTCTTCATTCGATTTATGATATTTTCAGTTTGACACTTTTGAAAATTTAGCTTCCCGTTATTTATAAGGCATTTTTTTTAAAAAAAAGTATGAAAAAATGAAAAAATTTATAAAATAAGTAAGAAAGTGCTAATATTTTAAAAAAGTGTGCAAAGAAAAATGTAAAAAAACATGTGAAAAAAAAATGTTAGAAAGTGAAGAAAAGTTAAAAAGTGTGTAAAGAAAAATGTTAGAAAGTAAAGAAAAGTTAAAAAGTATGTGAAGAAAAATGTTAGAAAGCGAGAAGAAAAATATTAAAACACATATGAGAAGAAAATATAAGCGAAAAAAAAAGCATGATTAGAAAAGTTAATAGAAATTTTAAGTTATGCTTATATATACTCTTGCTATTTTTTGATATCATTATAAATCTCACTTAAAATGATTTAATTAATATTAATTGTTTTACTTTTGGTATGATCATGATAAACGATATGATTCTTCAATTATTAAAATCAAATTAACTTAATTATTGTGATTCTTCAATTTAGTTAATTGTTTGCAATTAATGTATTTATTTAAAAAGTGTATTATTTAATTGATTTTTAATTATTAAAATTAAATTAATTCAATTATTGTGATTCTTCAATTTAGTTAATTGTTTGCAATTACTGTATTTGTTTAAAAAGTGTATTATTTAATCTATTAAAATCAAATTAACTCAATTATCGTGATTCTTCGATTTAGTTAATTGTTTGCAATTACTGTATTTGTTTAAAAAGTATATTATTTAATCAATCTTTAATTATTAAAATTAAATTAACTTATATAGTTTATCGATTAAATAACAATAATTTAATTTTTAATTTTCTTTAATAATTATTGAAAGTTAATTAAATATCATCAATTCGTTATTGAAAGAAATAAATTTTGTTAAAAAATTTTTTTGATACATTCGATATATCAAATAAGATGACTTTTAAATACTTATATTGTTCCTGAACCTTTGCAACTTCCTATATTTTAAAACATCATATTTCTATCAACCATCAATATATTGCTAAAGATGAAGGTAAAACTTCTCATTTAAATATAGCTTATGAAGAACCCAGTTTTTGGGATGATTTACCAATCGATAAATCCAGTCTTTGAGATAACGATTTACCAACTAAGGATCAGATAATAAGTTCATGATAACTATCATATTGAAAATAATTTAATACTAATTAGATTTTTGATATTAAATAACAAGCAGAATGAAAATATTGAACTGATGATAATAGAACAACCCATAGAAACATTTGTAAAAAAAGATAGAAAAGTGAAAAGGTGACGAAACAAATGAAAAAATCAATAATAACTTGACATTTCTGTTATCTATCAATCCTAAAGATTTTTGTGAGATTATATTAGCTGATATCACAACAGACAAAATGCATTTGCCAAATACTGAATAGCCAAATGATATTTACTAAGAATTTATGAAAATCGTTACAGAATACCAATTATCAAATTTTTGTGATGATAGAATAATTAAGTTGATCAATAATAATCAAAATTCTACTGATAAAAATCTATTACCAAAAAGTACCAAGGAAAGTCGTAAATTCCTTAATGTTAATAAATTTTCTTATATGAAATTCAAAACAGTTCCCATCACAAATTTTCAGGATATAGATTATAATTTTTATTATTAACTGATAATTTATAGAATTAAGGTTTTACTTTTTCAGCCTGATATTAATAAGAAATTTGTTTTTTAATATTAAGATAACAATAATCAATTAGAACTTATAGCAAACAATTTGAAAGTGAATGGTGAAAAATAACAGAAAAAACTATTCCTATCGACAATGATTTACTATTAATTATTATCTATACTGATGTAATCACATGCGATCATTTTGGAAAAACATTAGAATATCCAATTTATATTACGCTAGGTAACATTCCAAGTTGGCTGCAGAATAAACCTGATGCTAAAATCATTGTTGGTTATCTCCTGAAAATAAAAGCAAAGGATAATATGACAAGAAATTCTAAAGAATTTTAAAAATTGCAGAGGCAAGTTTTCCAGAAATGCCTTCAAATACTATTATTACCAATATTGAATCAAAATGATATGTATTTTATTGTAAAAAATAAAATATATCCATTTACCCCAAAAATATTGGTTATTCTTGCTGATATAGCAAAAGCAGTAACATATATCTGCCATCAACTTCTAAACGACTTTGTGGTTTTTGCTTAATAAGCAATAAAAATCTCAATAATATGACATTAACTCAAGTTGATTTATGAAGAAAAAATGAAAGAATCCATCGATATAAATCAAGTCAAAGAACTTTCAATTCATACAGATTTCAATTTTTTTTGGAAATTTGATAATTTTAACATTTATAAAATAATTGTTCTAGATCGAATATACATGCTTGATTTTAGCATTATGAAGTATCTTTTGGAGTTTACTCGTAAATACTTATAACAAAAAGTTAACGCTAAAGCAGTTAAGGAAATGGATTACAGACTAAGCAAAATTTCACACTATTCAGGCTTAATAATTTTGAAGAACAGCTTGGAAAATATTTCAAAATTCACTATCAATAATTACTGCAATATAATAAAAGTAATTATATTTGTTATAAATAATTTATATAAAGATTATAAAGAAGAAGAAATTCCATGCGGAAGATTATATAACATGTTTTACCTTTATTTAAAGATGTATATGAAGTTACATCAGGAATCATTTACAGATATGGAATTGGCAGAATTGCAAGTAAATATAATTAAAATCTTTAATGTTAAATTTCAGTTAGTCAATATCGATAAATATATCAATAAACTTTTTTGTTTATTAGATGTTGTTACAGATGTCTGCTACCCATCCTGACTAAAATTAACACTTAATTCAATTAGTATGCTTGGTTTAGATTTAATAACACTTACCTTCTTCTACAATCTTAGAATTTAACTTTCAAACTTTGATAATCTTCCCTTATGTTAATCAACCTTACATCAAATAATTAAACTGGGATAATTTTCCTTAATGCACTTCTGGATGTATCATATTAATTAACTTTCAGATGAACTATGAGCATATTCAAAATAACTTTTAATAATTAATATTTTATTTTATTTTTATTATTAAGCAAAAGCTGTTGACTAAAGTCAAAATCCAGCCTTTTTATACAATTTAATATTTCACTAAATTATATTTCACTAACTACTTGTGATACTGTAGATTATTTCACAATCTTCCTTTCTTATATTTTTTACAATATTTTACAATGTTCTAATCATATGTTAAGTCACATGCTAATCATATATTAATAAACTAAACTATAAATTATCTAAAATATAAACTAAACTATAAAACTATCTAAAATGTAAATGTTAATTCTTATACTATAAATATTATAACTAACAGTAATCTTCATGTAATCTATTACATATCTTTGTACAGGTAAAATAATGCCAAATTGAATCCATTTAGGTCATTTTAAGATACCCTAGAATAACCTAAATAAGCCCCAATTTTTTTTGTTTTTTTTCAGCAGAATATCTGATTGATGCCAAATTTTGGTGTAATTCGTGCACATCAAGGTTATCAATCAGGTATCTGTAAGGTTATCAATCGGGTATTTACTTTGTATGCAATCAAATATATATATATATAATAATATCACTAGTCGAAATAGGACAATTCAGCTTAAATTTGACCAAATCAAATATAGGTTGAATGATAAACTAATCTGCGTTAAATTAAGATCAATTTTGGTGTAGTTAGGCTGCTAATCACNTTTAATTCAGAAAAACAATTCAGCCACTATTCATACTTAATTAGATTTTAAAAAAAGCTAATATTCAGCCAAAAAGATACTAAATTCAGCCTTAAAAGAGCCAGTATTCAGATTTAAAAAAGCTGGTATTTGGCCTTAATTTGGTCTTAAAAAAGCTAATATTCAACCTATATTTATCACAAATTTATTTTATAAATATTGTCATATATTAAATCTAATTTATTATTAAATAATGCCCAATTAAAAACTACATATAAATATTAAAAGTACTTTCAGGTTGTCAAAATAAACTCTAAAAAAATAAAATTAAAATGAAATTGTGAAGTTTTCAAATTAATCCTATAAAAAGAAAAGTTATTATTATGCTAAATACTTAAAGTATTGTAATTATGCTGAATAC
>QKYT01000251.1:2416-32863 GCA_003550305.1 Glomus cerebriforme
ATGTCTATCTATCCCTCCATTAATAACTATACTATTATCTAAATTATCATTAAAATTTAAACTATTACTATCTATGTTATTAATATTAGAATTTCTATTATAATTACTACTGCTATCTACATTAATATTACCAGTATCCTCCAAATCTTTCCAAAGGCCAATGAACTGCAAGACCTCTTTACTATGCAAACTCTGGATTTTATCAGATAATCTGTAAATTTTCTTAAAGAAAAAATTTCCTTGTGCAATACCAGAATTTTGCAATATTATTCATTAGTATTTATTAATTTTATAGGATTCTTTGCATTGTATAGATTGTTTATTATAATATTAATTATATTGTTAATATAAATTAAATTCAATAAAAAGTTTGAATATTTTAAATCACTAAATTATTTTATTTTTACATTTAAAATATCTTAAGCTATGTCGATGGCAATCTGGATTAGTCTAAGTAATATATTTAGAATTTGCAAAGCAAATTCTAGAAAGAAAACAAGAATCAGTACATATATACATTCACTCTTTTAGTAGTATAATCAGCTAGAGGTTTGCATTATGTCTTATTTTATAATTCAGTCCAGTCCAGAATTAAAATAATATATAAAATGCCAGCCCAATTCAGCTCAGACTTAAATTTATACATAAAATGCTGGCCCAGCCTGGCCCACATTAATATATTAAAAAACTGGTCCAGACCAGATCCAGATCAAAATTTTTAAATATAATATAGTAGATTTTTAAGTAAATAACTTATCTGTCTTGTAATTTTTTTTAATAAGTAAAATTTATTTATATTTAAATTTTTTAACAAATAAATTTATTTTTTTTGCAATATTTTTAATAAATTATAAATAATCTGTAGTTTAGAAAGAGTTTTTCTGTTAGTCAATTAATTTGTTGCATGATGCAAAACACATTATTTAATGATTCCAGTCCAAAATTTAATAGAAATAATTTAATTTTAATAAGTATTTTTTATAAATATCTTTTCTTTAAATATTTTTTAAAAAATTAAATTCTCTAAAATCAGTACATTATTTTATTTAAATTGATTTTACAAAAAAAATCAAAACTTTGATATTCAATTTATTTAAAAACACAAAAAGAAATTGCAAAAACTATAAATAAAATAGTTATAAAATTAGATGGAGCAACAGATGTGAAGTTAATTTATCTGTTATTTTTTTTAAAAATTTGTTTAATCTTTATCTAGTCTAATTTTGGCTAGAATCAAATAGCAAATTTTGCCAAAATTAAGAAATTATGAAAATCTGGGTTTACATTTTGAAGTCGGATCCAACCTGAAAATTTTATGAAAATTATATGCTAGCCTGAACCTGGTCTGGATGAATTTAGAATAATATCTGCCAGTTCAGACCCAGATTCTAGGCTGAGTTTTGAGCCCAGATCTGATCCGTTACAGGCCTCTATAATTAGCACAGTATTATTTTATATCATATATTAATAAAATAATTTTTATATAAAACTACTTTCAAGTTCCTATCCTCTTCAAAGAAAAAAATAATTATTATCTGTAAATAGTATTTAAAATATAATATTATAAAATATTTATCTCAATGACTGATGTTAGAATTATTATATATTCCATCTTTTAGGAATACAATTATAAATTATAATCCTTGAAATTATAACTGAATTAGATGTCCAATATTCTGAATATAAAAAATATTAAGCATTACATAGTGCTCCGAATGGTTCAGTTCAGTTCAGTTCTTAGACCGAACTGAAAACTTCAATTCAGTTCAGATTGAACTGAAACTTAATAAAAAAGTAAAAAATGTGAAAATTCAAATTATTCGGCATGTACTGATCCATAAAACATGAAATATAGCTCATTCGAATCATCTCAATGAGACGAATCGAATGGTAGTAAAAGCAAAATTCTAGCATCGATATTTCTTTGCTATCAATGAAAATGTAAATTTCTTTAAGTATGATTTGCTGACGAAATATCGATGCTAGAGACATGAAATTAGTGTCATTCGACGCGTCTCGATGAGACGATTCCAATGAGCTATAAAACGTCAANATTGGATCACTAGAANANGAGTAAANTCNNNNGTTCCAAANATTNNNAATTTTAAATTTCAAAAATTTCAAAATGCTGACTCTGACTTTATATTTGATATTGTGCACCATCCAGTGATCCAAATTTGATAAAACATAGCTTGTTGGAATCGTCTATTCAAGACGCATCGAATGGTACTAAAATAATATTCTGGAATTAATTTATCAATCGTCACTAATGATGTATTAGATAAAAGAATTAGGACACAATTAGCTATTGATATATCACTAGGGATCTGAATTTTGTACCATTCACTATGTCTTGAATAGACGATTCTAACAAGCTATGTTTTATCAAATTTGGATCACTGGATGGTGCACAATATCAAATATAAAGTCGGAGTCGGCATCTTGAAATTTTTGAAATTTAAAATTCTAAATTTTTGGAACCGGTGAGTTTACTCCTCTTCTAGTGATCCAATATTGACGTTTTATAGCTCATTGGAATCGTCTCATCGAGACGCGTCGAATGACACTAATTTCATGTCTCTAGCATCGATATTTCGTCAGCAAATCGTACTTAAAGAAATTTACATTTTCATTGATAGCAAAGAAATATCGATGCTAGAATTTTGCTTTTACTACCATTCGATTCGTCTCATTGAGACGATTCGAATGAGCTATATTTCATGTTTTATGGATCAGTGCATGCCGAATAATTTGAATTTTCACATTTTTTACTTTTTTATTAAATTTCAGTTCGATTTGAACTGAATTTTTCAGTTCTGGTTCTAGAAATTGAATTGAACTGAACTGGAATTTTGGGCAGTTTCAGTTCAGTTCCTGGTTTGAACTGAAACTGTTTGGAACACTAGCATACTACTAGCATTACATCAATTTTTAAAAATATTTTAATAGTGACAGAATTTTTTTTTTTTTTGAAGACACGCTGTTGCATGAACTTTATTCTGTAAATCAGTGGGCAATGCCTGGAATACAATAACAAATAAAATTAAATAGCTCAAATATAAGACTTCCATCTAAAAGAAAAATCCCAATACGTCGCACTTACATAGTATAAGTCCTCAGAATGAGGACTGAAAGCAAGACCTCCTTAGATATTAGTATGCTCTGATTCTTTCCCATACCCCAGTGCTAGCACCAAATAAAAAACCTTTCAATCAGTCCTTCCAAATCTCCCCTCAACACACTTGGGTCTTCAAACTAGTATGATTTGTTATAATATTTATTACTATATAAGAGAAATTATAGAAGCTGGCTACTAGTACCAACCTCCAAAAAGAAAGGAAAACTATCTAATACTAAAACTAAAAGATATAAAGAAGAAAATAAACCTACTACTACCTCTACTACTTCCCTACCAAGACTGGTACCCACTATCACCCTAACGGATGCACCTGATGAATCGAGTCAACTGCTTATACAGTCTCGTCTGAAGGCCATTACATAGTACCTTGCCAACCTATATGGTTTATCAAATACCACATCTTAATAATTAATAGTGATAGAATTAATAATAAGGCAGCAATCATTTTATTAATAAGAAAGAATTTAATATATAAATATAAGCAAAAGTTAATAATTTCAAAGTACTTTAAAAAAAATAAAAATATTGACCTTTGACCATTACTTATAATAATTATGACAGAATTTATTTTCATACCCCTTCAAGGCTGACTTCAACTTCTAAGCTATTCATTATATTTTGATCTTTGATCTTAAGTGCCTAAATTTTAGCAAAATTATTTAATAACAAATTACTAAAAATAACTCCAAAATCACTAAAATAAAAAAAAAATACAGAATTAGAGATATTTTCAAAAATTTAAATTTCTTCATAATTTTCTTATATGTTAACTTATTTCCAAATCTTTTGCAATAATTATTTTCTTTCTTTATTAAGATCATTAATAGTTTTATTTATTTATTTTTTTTTTGTCTTCACTAATTTTACTTAACATCTGGTTTTTTTCTCTTTCATGCTAAAAAAAAAGAAGAAAAATTAGTTAATAATAATTTATAATATTTTTTTTATTAGACAAGTTAAACGTATTTATTGTATTATATGTCATATGACAAATACTTTCTATAAATTACGTATACATCCTCTATAAAGAAAAATGTAACTTGTCGCAATAATTTATAATATTAAATCAATAGTTGCATAAATTATATCAATATAATTATAGCAGAATATAAACTATCAATTATGCTCATAATTTTAAGATTGAATTTTTTATACAAATCTTTACATCTCATTTTATACTTTTGTAATATTATTCTGCATTCATCCAGATTTTGATTTATAAAATCATAAGGAGTATTTGTTTTTCAAAAAAAGCTAGCAATACAGTATATATTAAGCAATAATAATTAATAATACAGTTAATACAATTAATATAGTTATAACAAAATAAAAATGGAAAGCATTATACAAAGAAACATAAATAAATAACCCATTTATGCTTATCTTCCATTTGTGTAATAGCATTTCATGTTGATATCTCAATTTTCTCTTTTTTTTTTCTAATTCAGTAATCTTTTTTTTTACAATGATTTACTATTGCTATTGGTTAAACATAATCATATGATATTATATAATATATATTTTAATATAAAAGTATATATAAATTAGTTTATTCTGGTCAAAAGTTTCTTAATTCTAGCCGAATTTATAATGCTGATCTAAATTTAATTTTAAAAATTTAAAAAATTAATTTATTTGCTAAATAAAGTTTAGCTGTTAAGACAAAAAATATATATATACTATATATATAAGGGTGATTGTCACTACTGATGATTGTCATTATATAATTCTAACTAAACATAATAATTCCAGCTAGAATTAAGATGTTTAAATAATAGATATGTTAAATAAATATATTTTGATACCAATTATATCAAATTTTGAAAATATTTAATTAAAATTTTTATTTAAAGTAAAAAAAAAATGTAAAAATCAAATTTTCATATTTTTCTCAAAAATTATCTAAATAACAAATCTTCTAACCTTAAAAAAACTTTTTCTATTTACAAATTTATACATATTATTAATAATATTTATAATATGATTAGATTAATATATTAGTCAAAAAAAGAGATTTTACAGTTTGTCAACCTATGAAAAAACTTAGAGAAAAATAGTAATTGTAGTATTTCTAGTAGTAATAATTCTAATAAAGGTTCTAGTTGTAATAACTTATATAGTGAAGGGTTATATAAACAAATTACTAGTATTAATCTAGATAATTACTATGAATATAGGATCAGAAGATTAGAGGTAAAGTGTAAGGGCTATGTACGCCAAGAAAAATTTGTTTACAATTTCTACCCTTACAAACCAATAATCTTGCGTGATAAGTTACATTTTTCTATATAAAGGATATATATGTATTTATAGAATATATTCGTCATATAACACTTAATACAATAAATACGTTTAACTTATCTTATCAAAAAAAATATATATATATTAGTCAAAAATTTAAATAAAGTAAAAAATTTTATTTGTGATATTAAGGTCATGATATTTATTAAGTAATATTTTAAAAGTAAAATCTTACGTAATATAAAATCAAGCCTTTTTATTGGCTAAAATTAATACTATATATATATTTAAATATTATCTAATGTTTGTTTTATATATATATATTAATTGTTATACCTATTATAGAAATTCAAATTAGTTCTTCTATCATGTTAAATATTCCATAATCTGAAAAAATTGTAATTAATATTATCATTATTAGTATGCTATTGGTTAAGAATTATTTTTGTTTTTCATTATTCTTTATATCAATTTTATTTAAATACATTTTTAAATATTCATGTATAGTAAAATCATTTGATGGTGAATCTTCAGCATTAAGAATTATAATATTAGAAAGTAGAAAATTAAAAGCAGTTTTAAAATATTTTATAATTTGATCATGTATATCATTATTATTAAAATTTAAATAATAACTAAAAGTAGAATCTAGTTTTTTAAAAACTGAATTAAAAATATAAAATGTTTGTTATAAAAACCTGTTTTATCTAAAAAAGTTTTTGCTGATTTTGTTCTTATTCTTTAAAAATTTCAGGTGATTCAGATAGTTAATATTGAAATAACATTCATAAAATAGCATATAAATTTCCTTTAACAGTATCAAAAATATTACCATAGCCAAATGTTATTTCCTTAAAATTCATATTATCAATCATTTCAAGATTCCAAATATTTTTTTCATAACAAATTTGATCAGTTAAATTTACTAAAAAAGTATGAATTTTTTTCAAATTTCATTTATGCCTTTAAGAATAACTTGTAATATTAATAACTTCCAATATTTCTTATAATAATAATAAGAGTTTTGGTTTTAATAAAGACTTGCCATTATTCTGAGTAACCAAAATTTCCAACTTTTAAATGCAATATTTAGAATTATTAAAATGAAAAATATAATTTGTTTAGTAATTTTCTTATAATTTAAAGATTTTAATAGTTTTTTACAATACTTTCTTTGTCAATTTAAAATTTTTTTTTTTATTTTATACAAAGTTCTTAAAAGTTCTGTAAATTTTTAATTCATTTTTTTGCAAATATCATTGCATATGCTAATGCTTCTTCAAATTCAAAAAAAAATTTTGGAATAAGATTTTTAAAATTTAATTTTTCATTAAAATTATAATCATATTTTATTAAAGCAAAAATAATAAAAACTATAAATAGAGAAGGTGTTTTATTTTTTGTATTTTGCATTACTAATAGTTTTGATAATATAGTATTGGATTTTTTATGGGTATTAATTAAGGTTGCTTGCCAAAACTAGGGAGTTTTGACGGAATGGCGTATGTGAAACTGCCAAAACTAGTTTTGCAAAATCACACTAAAATGCTGAAATGCTGAAACTACTGAAACTACTGAAACTGTTTCGCATTTCGGCATAGTATATCATATGATATACTGTACATATAATTTTGGCATCAGTATCAGTCAAGTGACTTACTGATCTGTTTATTAATTTGACAATCTGATCAGTTGATCATAATTTTAAAAAAAAAGTCTTTAAAAAAAAATAAGACTTTTATTATTTATTTTTTTTCTTTAGGAACGTTTTACTGGATGTGAATTCTATTGGAATGAACTAAGGACGGCTTTCTGAATGAGTTTTGGCAAATTTAAGTAAGCTAAGTTTGTCCTTCCTTAGAGTGAAGCATGCGGTAAGTTAGGTTTGGGTGGGTGTATAATATGAAATGGCATTATAAAACAATACTAACAAACTTTTTTTTTTTATTTTTTTTAGATTTTTGGCTTTCTTTTGAAGTGGAATATGCAGTAAGTAAAGTTTGGGTGGATGTATAATATGAAATGATGTTATAAAACAATACTAATGAACTCTTTTTTTTTATTCTTTTTTAGATTTCTGGCTTTCTCTTAAAGTAGAATATGCGATAAGTAAAGTTTGAGTGGGTGTATAATATGAAATGGCATTATAAAACAATACTAACAACATTCCTTTTTTATTTTTTTAGATTTCTGGCTTTCTCTTAAAGTGGAATATGCGGGTAGATGTTTGGGTGGGTATATGGTTATGTAATAGAGTTATGAAACAATACTAACTCCATTCTGCTTTCATTTTTAAATTTCTGACTTTCTCTTAGAGTATGCGGATAGGTGTTATTGGGTGGTGTGCTGTTGTATAATGNNAAANATTAACGCCATTTTTCTTTTATTTTTAGGTAAAGATGTGTTGTGTGTTTTCAATATTAAAGAAATGTAGGTTTTGAATGTAAGTTAGAGAGAGAGGGGAAGTATTTCTTAAAATTTTAAAGAAACATATTAATATTTCTTTCTTTGTTTTATTTTTTTAGGTTGTCAGACTTTTGGATGATGGGGAGTTATACTTAATTGCATCAAAGAAATATATATATNTTTTTACTTTTAGGACATGAACTTAAAGGCATATCATTGATTAGAAATTTTTATTGTTATTACAATAAAATAAAAATATTACAAATAATACAATAAAANAATAAAACAGAATGTCAGTTTTTAATTACATGTAAATAAAAAAATAAGGAATGCCGAAACTATGCTGAAACTTATATAAAATATTACTATTTATTATGCCGAAACTATAGATAAATGAGGTTTTGCAATTTCGCAAGTTTTAGCAGTTTTGCAGTTTTAGCAGGTTTCAGCATTTCAGCATTTCGCTACTATATAAGAGTTTCAGCATTTCGCGTTGGGCCAGATGGGTTTCAACAAGCAACCTTAGTATTAATAATACATAAAATAGGAGTTAATTGCTTTTCTTAAAATGCAGATTTATTAGAATTAATAATATTAAGAATTTAATATCTAATTAAAGTTTAGAATTGGTTTGGATTTTTTAAATTAGGTTTAAAATGATTATAATCAGTTTAACTAATTTAAACTGGTTAACCGATTATAGCAAACTGATTTAAACTGATTAATCAATTATATTAAACTGATTTAAACTGATTAATAGTTTAATTATTTATGAATAATAAATAAATGAAAAATAAAATAATAAATAATTTAATAAATAGTAAATTTAATAGGTATATAAAATATAGGAAAAAAGGAATTGGCGACCTGGTCGCCACATAGTAATGCCCTAAAATATAAATTAGAATATAAATAAAAAATTAAAGTTTATTTCAAAACTGCAAATATTTTTTTTAATTATAATAAATTAAGTTATTAAATATGAAAGAAATTTCAGTTTAAAGTTTTTGTAAAGTTTTTTTTAATAAAGCACTTTTATGATAACTTTTTAAAATATTTATTTATTTTAATAATGATTTATAATAATTAAACTTTAAATAATTAATTTTTTTTTTTTTTTTTGACAAGTTAATCGAATTTATTATAATTATTGAAGTTCTAAAAAGAATACATAATTACGAAAGATAAATCACGAATATACCCTCTGAAAACAGAAAAGCATAACTTGTCGCGCGAAGAGAAGATTCATAAGGGAGACTTGTTACCAATGACTGTCCTTAATCATTATCTAAACTTCCCGACCTTGTACCTGTGATGAATCAAAATGACTAACTAATCTACTTAAATTGTCTTNTAAATCTAATTTTAAATCCAATTGTTCATACAAAGTGCTGTTATACATACCCTCCGTTAATTTAGCTAATTTACCAACCTTTCTAACNACAATATCACCTATTCTATGTCCCTCCTTAATAACCCTGTGTATCCTGTCTTTCCATCGAGATAAAGCACAAAGGTCACGTGAGGCGGAGCTCTCAATAAGATTGCTGAACTCGTCNATNGGTGTATCGCTGATATAGTGATGAATTTTGCTTGAGCGGAAGCGATCTTGCAGGCTAGGAGTAATGGGAGAAGTAACTTTAAATAATTAATTAATCATTAATAGAAAATTAATAAAATAACTATTACATTATTTTTGTTATATTACTCAAAAAATTAAAATATTAATTTAAAATAAATAGAACATAATATATATATTATATTTTAATCAACTATGTGATTATCATAAATAGTTTAAAATAGAATAGACTTATAGAATATCATGCCATAATAAATGTTTTATTTTACCATTTAACTTTATTATTGATCACGATTAACTCAAAATTGATGTTGGCGTCAAGTAATCATTAGTAAAAATATCAGATTTTTCAAATTTATTAATAAATTTTAAAAATTAAAATCTTATTTATTAAAATATCCTAAGTCAATGAAATTATTGTTAAAGTGATATAATGCAATTAAATTCTACATTATTGTTATATATAAATTAGCTAACAAAAGTAAATACAAGTGATACATGACCCTTAATTATTATCCTTCTTTGGCAGAAAAATGTTAAAATAGGAATCATTTCAGTTTAAAAATAAAATCTTATCCACTAAATCTGTTAATAAATGAGTCCTTTTTGCTAAAATATGGTTTCTGGTATCAGAAAATAACCATTCGCTTAGGACTGACATTAATGAAATGGTAAGATATTTACATGCCAATTGTGCCAGAATTAGAAATTTACCTATGTTTCTTACCCATCATTTTAAAGAATCATCTTTAAGCTTAATTAGTTCTAATTTTATATAAAATGCTACTTTATTATTTCCTTTTTCTGTATTCGCTTATGAAAAAAAGCCTTCCAACTCACTGAAAAAGTAATCATCATCATCTTCGTGATCTTTATTTGAAATATATCATTCAATATTATCTGAAATAGAGAGATCCTTTTTCAACTCTTCATATAAGATATTAACTAAATGTTGCGCCTCAGTTCAATATTCTGGTAATTAACTAAAGTGGTTGAATCTTGAATCTAAAAATATGACTACTAAAGAAATTTCAGTTAGAACTGTCCATAATTTATCCAAAAATAAATATATTGCAGATTGAGTTTTTTGAAATAAATTATTAGTAAAAACACTCGGCAAATATTTCACTCTATTTGGGTCTTTCAATTCAACATTGTACTCTGCTTAATTCGCTCAATTCACTTGATTCACCTGGTTTTATTATTGTTCTTGTTCTGAAATATGAATATTTCTCATCCTTTAATGAAATTGCCTATGCGCATATTGCCAATATTGACGAGTACTAATAGTAGGAATATCATCATCTACATAGTCATTCTCATTTTCTTTATATATTCTACCATAAATTAAATTTATATAATTGTCAATTGTCTCATTATCTTTTAGGACAAATCTTTTTTTTAGCAAAGCTATGCATGGATAAACAAAATTAAGGATTGGATATTCGGTACTATACAAGCATCAGGTCACTTTTTCAATCAGTTCTAATAACTTTACCATATCTTGTAAAAATCTACAAGTTAATAAAAATATGTTAATCTTAATTAATTAAAATTTATATAATATTTAATTAATAAAAAAAAATTATTATACTTTTTTTTCGATTGATAAGTATAGTTTCTCCAGTTTTTCATCTTCCTTTTGTGAAGTATGATCCGATTTGACAAGTAAAGCAACCAAAATAAATTTTATCAAATTATATAATTCTAAAATACATTTTCATGCTAAATAGATAGAGTTTTATCCAGTTTTAATATCTGTTAAAACATCAATCTATAGTATCTTGATTTTTGTATAAATTATTCTTATATTACGCCTCTTGTAAACATTATGCCTGCTTAGGATTATGAAAAAAAACTTGTAAATTTTTTTATGTGATGATGAACTGCTCTAACTTGTTTTAGATCTTCTTGAACTGATAACCACAATGTGTATGTAGTACAGAGTTGATGAACTATATTAAAATAATTGCTTAATAATTGAATGTTTTTGATTATATTGGCACTATTATCCATAGATATGGTAAAAATTGATTTTTCTAAATTCCATTCCTGGATTACTCAAAATAACTCTTTACAGATCGCTTTTCTAGTGTGTGGATATGTAAGCTGATGGCAAGATAGTAAGACCTCTTAAAACTTAAAATCAGATGATAATTAGATTGCAATAATGCCTAAATAACTATCTTGAGACTTTGCCATTTATAAATTGGTCATTAAATAAATAGCTGTTACATTATTATAAAAAAGAATTTCAAGTTGATCATAATTCTAATGATATGCTTCATGGATCATTGTCTTAGCTGTTTTTTCATATAGAATTCTAAATCTGGGTATGGTCATATCAATAAAATCATGAAATGATAGATTTTGTAGAACATAAAGTGGTTGAATGAAGTTGATTATGAATTTTATTAATTTTCTTCCAAAAGTTCTTGTTATAATAGTGAAAATGGCAGGACTATATTATAATTGGTTAGATTACTTTTTGGCTAACAAGCAGAATATTCAATTACTTCATTATATAGTATTTATCAATAAAATTTTCCCACATTAATAGTACTATACCTTAGAATATTTATCGTATAATTGTCTTTTATTATACCATACTTATCATATAAATAAACTATCATATTTGATGTATTTTCACCTTTGCAGTTGTATGGATAGGATTTGTAATGTATTTTTTAGCAAAATTTCTCTCATATATGCAATTTTGGGATTTCCTTCACTGATACGAAAAAAAAGAGGTATGCTTTTATTAGCACGATTAGTTATTATTACAGATTTCCATTTTGTTTGAATTGGCGTAGATAATGTGGACTGTATAGTTCTTGTATCATCATTAAAAATTATTACAGAAGACATTTTGAAAAGTATGAATTATAAATAAATATGTGAGAATTTGATGTTAAAAAAACTGTGAGAATTATAAACGTAAAGGTAGGAATTTTATGTTACAAAATCATGCAATTTATTTGTAAAATCATGATAATATGTAAAAGTCTACAAATGAAGAATAAATAGTTTCATAAAATTTCAGTTTTTAATTAGTTTGTGAATAATGGATCTTAAAATTTATAATTTATGAGAATTTTTATCACCATTTTCAAAATAGTATAGTATAACCTGCATGTGTGAAAATCTGACTACCAATTAAGACTACCAGAAAAGGAGATCATGTACCAATCAAAATTTAACAAATAATTTTAATAAAATGCATTTTTCAATCTCTTTAAACAAATATATAATAAATATTTCTAACATTCAGAAGCAATACCTCATTGGAACTTGCCTTAGTTGTAAAAGGTGTCTTTATTGTAGTACTGAACTTAGTATTTAAAAAAAGTGCATGTTCATGTGATAAAACTATCAAGCCAAGCAAAAGTAACAGAACTAACAAAGTCAAAATCACATATCCTCAGATTTTATCACCTGACTTATCTTCTAAGCCACTCAAATTTATTCAAGAAAATATTACCTGTTTTGATTATTCCTTAGATATCAAAACAAAATTCAGTTTCACTTTTTGTTATACTTGCAATAGTTCTTTTCAAAGAAAAAAAAAATGCAAACCTAATTCAAAGTCTTTTGCTTTACATAAATATCAATCATTAGAAGTAAATTTAAATAATAATGATTTGGAAAATGATAATACTAATGAAATAAATGAAGTAGAACAAATTATAGCATTTAATTTAGTAATAAAACCATCTTCTGGTTCAGCATTAAGCATCATCATTAGATGATGTTCTTGCAGAAGTATATTATTATATTGACAAGCTAATTAATAATAAAGAAATTGTTTATTCTGATTATTCAGTTACATTTAAGCCAAAAAAAACTGCAGAAGTTGGAGCAGGGTTAATTGATATGCAAGATTATAAAAAGTTTCATTTGGATTATAAGAAATTATTGGATGCAAAAAAAAATATGACAATAGTTGTATNTATGAAGAAAAAAGAAAAACAGAAATAAAAGGTAAAGATTGATTATTTTTATTGATAATAATTATTTGTTCTAAATAAAATAATCTTATATTCATTTTGTTTTTTAGAAAGATTCAGATTTTGCAATAAAAATATAAAATCACCCAAAAAAAATAAAATTTCAAAACTGGATAAATTTCCTGAAATATTATAGCAAGAAGAAAATATCATTTGTGAATTAAGAGAAAAATACAAGTGTAAAAATCATAATGCATGCTTTATTGATAATGGAAGACATTTAATTACTGCAATGCATTTACAATATTGGGCGAAAGAAATTGTAATTATTTTATTTATTTTTTATTAGATAATGATGCATCATGCATGTATATATCATATTATAATATTGATGATTCTTTATTTTATTTTTAGATTCATAGTAGTACTGATAATACTCAAATGCCAAATTTACCAATATTTTTACAATCTCATTGTGTTAAGGAAAATTCCTAAATACCAACTCCAACTATTCCAATTTCTTTTAATCCATCAAATTCCAATACAATGCTACCATTTTTTTTTATTTCCATTTACACAAAATTCAAATAATAATTTAACTTTACCATAATAAGCATTATCATCTCTAACATAATCAATTCCATCTCTTGATGATTTTTTTGAAACATTAGATAATTCTGAAGAATTTATGCAATTCAAAAATACTTTTAAGGGTGAATGGCTGAATGTATTACAGTAGATCAAATTTTTGATCTTACAGATAAAGAATTTGAGCAACTTGGTATAAACAAAATTGGATGTTGCACAACCCATCAAAAGCTTTTATGTAATCTATAAGAATATCATTATGATAAATTTGTGCATTATCAAGTACAAGTATACTATGATTATTAGGATATGAATTCATCTGAGATACCTAATAATGCAAAAGAAAAAGTAAAATAAAAAGTAAATAAATATAACAAAATCATATAAAATAACTAATTTTAACATATCACAGTTGAAATAACAAATTTTCTAAATTTTTCTTTTGTACAGCTGCCTTTTATTATATCTATTGCAATAAATCCTTATAATGATAAAGCAGATAATATTGTATATTATATATCATGTACAAACACATTTTTCTTTATTGCCAAAGTATTTTTAAAAGAATACCCATACTCACGAGGTAAACTATATTCATCTTTTGCAACTTTATCCATAAAAATAAGTTGCTCAGTTTTATAATCATGTCCAATTTTTGCAATAAATGTATTTCTGAAAAGTTCATTTCGCTCATGAGCTGCTCGATATAACTAATAAAAATCATTTAGTAAATATAATAAGTCAATATTATAATAATAATTTCAAAAAAATATCTTTTTCTTATTAATTCCACAATAAACTAAAGAATACCATAGAGTTGAAATAGAAACTAATTTTCCTATTTGTAATTCAAGTTCTCCCACTAATTCATCTAAATACCAATCTACTTAAATCTTGCAATATCTAAAGTGAAATAAATTAGTAATAATTTTAAATTATAAATATCCCTTTTTATATTTGTAAATTATCTTCATTTCATTTCGATTTAGTATTTTGTGATGACCTGGTAATTTACGTCAAGAATTCTCTACCGTTTCCCATTTCATATATATTTGCCATACTTTATCAACAATACCTTTACTAATATATAATAATTTTGCAATTTTTTTTTGACTATGATCATCATGATAAAGAAACACAATTCTCCACTTTAGGTCTTTATTAAAGAAATGAGCCATTTAGTATTTATTTACAAAAAAATTATTTAAAGACTAAAAAATAGTAGAAATCAATAAAAATCATGAATTTAGAGTGAAGAGAAATACAAACAAAATATAATAACTTGACCTAAAACTCAATAAACAGCTGTAAAAGAACCTACTTTTGCAAATACTACTAGAAAATCATAGGTAATTGCTAAAGGACATACACTTTATTATGTAGAGTTTAAAATTTTCACGAGAAGTTAAGGTATTTTTTTTATCAGATAATTAATATTATACTATATTATTTTGAAAATGGTAATAATTTTTATTATCATTATAATTTATTAATTTATTTTATTCAAACAATGTTTTACAGTAATTTTTGCATTTAAGTAGTATTATAAAAATTTTTTAGTCTAATAAGATATATTAATTTTAATTTGAGTTTTATTTTTAATTACATTAGTTATTTTAATTTTAGTTTATTAGTTTAATTAGATTAGATAGATAAATATAGTTAGTGAAATAAGAGGACAGAAAGATCAATTAGCTGTTAAGTAGGGCAAAAACATCCTAAAAATTAAGCAGTATATAAGAAAAATCCAAGAGAAGTTTTGTTAAGTTTTAGTTAGTATTAATTAGAATTAATCTGATATTATAGAGCAACAAGAGGAGCAGTAATACATTATAATTCCTGATTAATTTATTAAAACTAGTGGATCACTTTTCTTGTATATATACACTTTAAAATTTGATATTTAATTTGTTTGATATAGAGTTTAAAACCAGTTTGGATTTTTCAAATCCAGAATTTAGATTTGACTATCCAGATATCCAATTTACATTTATCCGTCCAATTCAAATATTTGTTTAATTTATCTGAATAATATTCAGATATTATCCAGATTCATAATTTATTCAGATATTTAGATATTATCCAGATATTTATGAAAAAAAAATTATTTTAAAAGCAATTATACAAAAAACTCTTTTTGTGACAAAGTTTTTTATAGCAGATTATTTTAATGAACCATTACTTAAAAAACAATTTAATATTTAAATTTACTTCAAATGTGATTATAATTAATAATAAATGTTTGCGTCTTATGTTTTATTATTTCAAACTTTAAAATAACAAAATTTCTAAATTGCAATTATATTTTAATTTATTATCAAAAAAAGGTCATATAAATTTGATCAGATGCTATAACTGATTTATTTGTTTTAGAAAGAAAGAGATGGAAATACCAGTTCATCAGAGAATTTGTTTGACCGTAAGTTTAACCACTTATTGAACATCAATAATAATCTAGAAGAAAAAAAGATTATTCTATGATCACTCAGATAAGTGAATTTCTGAATTACTAGGCTGATTTCAGAATGCTTATTTATACTTACTCGGGTATATATACCAGATTTCATTGAGATTTACAATGAATTCTGATAAATAGAAGTATATTTGAAAAACCTTAAACATATATGTGTGTAAGTAGACCCATAAATTCAATCATAAAAAAAGCTTTCATTGCAATAAATAATAACTCGTCTTTATCAAAATTCATGTAGTTAAATTTTAAACAATAATAATAATCTCACAATATTTAATTTTGTTGAAAGAATAACAATTGTTTTAAAAAAATCAAGNAGATATATATAACAAATTAGATTCAAAAAAAAAATTCTGAACTTTACAATAATCATAAGAATTTATTATAAAATATAAAATTATTTCTGAAATTTACAAAATAATGAAAATATTTCTGAGAAAAGAAAATTTAAATACAAAAACCAATAAAAATTAACAAAAATTATATCATAAGAATTAATTTTAATTTTACATGAAATTATTTCTGAACTTTATAAAATAATATGAGAATATTTCTTAAAATTGTACATAAAAACCAATAAAAATCAATAAAAATTACGTTATATCTTTAAATTTCCTTTTAAAGTATTAATTTATATTTATTCTTTTTTTATATTAGAAAATTTCTACTTCTTAAAAAAAAAAATTTTTTACATAATGATAGAATTGATTACACAAATTTATAAATCAGTTTATATATAATATGTAGATGAATTTTCTTTTAATAAAGTCTACCAAAGACTTTAATTTATTAATTACTTTAATTTGAATTAAATTTTAATTTGATTTATTATTTTGGGGACAACTCTCCCTATTGATCCCTATGTCTATTTCTCTGAAGAAGTTTTAGAAAAAAAAGTTGTGCTTTTTAGCCATTTTGTTCTAAGAAAACAATCTTTTAGTCTTAGAAAAAGTTGCTCTACGCTGCTAAAGTTAACTAAAAAAGTTTAAAAAGTTTGGAATATAGTTTCTGATACATCAAGTTTTTTTATAAGTTAGGTTCAAGATAACTTTCAGTCACCTACGTCTTTCTCAAAAGTTGATACTTGAAGGGCCGTTTGGTATTCTAAGATATTCTCTACATGTACAAGACGGATGGGTTGAACTTGTGGCTGCTTTTGGTAGACCTAGGAGTGAGCCTAATACAGAGTTTCTTTGAAAGTTAAGTAGCTTTTTACAGAGTTGATATATAAGCTTGATGCAGCAGGAAGAGGTTTTTCTGGCATTTAAGTTTGGTGAAAAAATCCCTTTTTATAATTTTATAATTTTATTTTTGGTAGTAAAAAGGTAGTAGGACATTAATTTGAGGGAGTATCATAAAGATAAATTTTGAACTAATGGAATTTTTGTATGGCTTTAATGGAGGAAAATACGTAGACCTTGACTATCCAAAAACTTCCTTCTACTCATTTTAGTTTTGGAATATGGAATATAGGTACCTGAAAAATTAATTGATAGCTGATCACCTATTGGTGATTGGTTCTCTTGTTATTTCACATTCCTAGGTTTTAGTTTTACTATAGTGATCCCTATTTTTATCCCTTAAGATAACATTTTGTTTAGTTGTTTATTTGAAAATGCAAAAAAAATAAAAAGGTGCGGAAGATATAAGTACTTGGTCAGGGTATATTATCATAGGTGATTGGAGGGAGTAATCACGTAGTCGAGAGTTATTTTTTCTAATAAGTATATTAAGGATCAAGATTCTTAGAAAGGGACAAGCTGGACGGTTACAGTATACAAGTATGAATTCATTCTTTGATAAGAAGTCATCTCAATTCATGAGAGAATGTCTGGCAGTACCATTAGGAATTGACATATTAGAAGAAAAACTATCCAGTATATTTATGGTAATAGTTTTTGGATAGGACTAGTAAACGAGACAGTATAAGCAGTCGTCTCAATTCATCTGAAGCATCTATCAAGCTATTAGAAACTGGCTGGGTGGGGTAGAGAAATAGAGATAGGATTAGTTTAGTTTTCTTTTTTATATTTTTAGTATTAGTTTCTTTAGTTTTTCCTTCTTCTTGAAGGTTGGCACTAGCAGCCGGTTTCTTTAAATCTTCTTAAAATGTTTCATGTTAGTTTGAAGACCTGGATTCGAAGAGAAGGGTATTCTTTATTCTGAAAGTTAGCACTAGTATCCGATTTCTATAACCTTATCAATGGTTTAAAGATCTATTATGTTGAGAGAGATTCAGATAAGCTGAGCAAAGGGTATTTCTATTGACAGGAAGATTCGGAAGGACTGGTTGAAGGATTTATTTTTGGTATTAGCACTAGGATATGGGGAAGAATCAGAACATATCTTATTTAAGAAAGCTTGGCAACATGGCCTTACTTTAAGAACCTATATTATATAAGTATGACAAGTTGAGCATTTCTACTTTTATAGTGTGAGGGCTTATCTTTGCATAGTTAATTTTATTGTATTACTTATGAATCTGTAAAATAGACTTCAATCTTAGTAATAAAAAAGAGTAGGAAGAATGTAATAAATATCTTGTTCAATGATTGATACAAAATCTTTAGCCTTTTACCATCATTAATAACCTTTCTTTTAGGAACTTTGTTAATTCTTTATGTTCTACTTATGTCATTCCTGATTAACATAAAGTAAAAGATAAAATTGATTTTTTTTCTCCTTTTTTATGATAATATTTAATTTCTTTTATTTAAATAGAATTAATTATTAATACATTTACTGGCCAAAGAAAGAAAATCATCAACAAGTCACTGAACAATTTTTGTTAATGTCTAATATATGAATCTCTAATATAAATTAAGAAGCTTTTTTGGGATTGATTGTCTACTATGTAGATTCTGATTAGATCTTTGTAATTTTCTTCTTAATATTATTTCTTTTGCAATTAAATATACTAGAGTGAATATCACCTAAGAAATCATGTATATCTTAGGAGAATTTAATATTTCAACCAAGATCATTGCCCTTATAACTAACAATAATTCTGCTATATTAGCTTGTGAAAAAGAAATCACAGAAGTTTTAGATAATGAAATTTCTTTGATGAATTTTTTGCACTATCATTATGCAATGCATATATTGAACTTGGGATAAAGAAGGGGTTGAATATAGTTAATAATTTCATTACAAAGGTACGTAAAATAATAAGCACTATTAAAAATTTGACCTGTCTTTATAATTTACTTCATAGTTTTTGTAGTTTAAAAAATGTCAAATATCTAAAGTCTATTCTGAATGTGAAAACAAGCTGGAATTTAACATTTTATATGCTAAAGCACTTTAAAGAACTTGAACCAGTATTAATGTTATTTATGACAAATGATCATTCGATAAATGCTCTTTATCCTAATGAAGAAGATTGGATCTCTATTAAGGTAAATTAATGAAAAAATATCCTTTAAAATTTTTTTTTTTTAGTATTACATTTTTTTTGATAGGATACTCTGTTGCTTCTCAAGCAGGACCCCGAACAATCTATGTATAGGTCAGATGAAAATTTTAAAATTTACTATAATCAATAAGCAAACTCTCATTATGACTTAAGAGAATTTGGCTCTACTAAGCAAACTGTTTTGTGACATATATATTAAGTAAAATTTGTAATTTCTCTATATTAAATTCAAAATCGGTATTTAAAACCTACTTTATGAGATAATTAAAGTTGTAGAGCAAATAAAATTACATATAATACTCAAATTTCAAAAGTATATAACAGATAGTTAAGGCTCATGATTAACTTTTATATTCTATCTGATTTGTATTTTAGTAGTTTCTTAATATTAAACTTAAAATCGGCATTCATAACTTATTTTTTGAGATTAATTAAAATATAATATTCAAATTTTAAAAGTAAACAACAATTAAAAAATATCAAATTTTACTATAAAAAAATATCAAAAATTGTAAAAAAGTTACTAAGTAAAATAGATGCAACCTTTAATGATTGATGCAAAAATGGTATTATAAAAACAAAAATTTGGAAAAAAAAAAAAAACTTATTTTTCTTCCTTTCACCCCTCCCATTTTCAACTTCTATATATCACTTTTGGTGTTATGTAAACGCATATACATTTTAGACTTTATCATATAAAAGTTTGTTATACGATCATGTATAATTTCATTGCATGATCATGTATAAAAATAGATTAATTTTTGTTACACTATCATGTATAAAAATATATTAGATTTTGTTACACCATCACATATNAAATTTACATGTTAATTTTNTTTANGTGTCTTTAATTTTAAGGGGTATATTTTTAAAATATTTGACGTCATATAACATATTCCATATATTCCAAAATAAGTTTCTGTTATGCAAACANATTACTGAGTTATNAAATTTATATATGCTACACATATAAAATACTGACTATTTTAAATTTAACCCTTTAAATAAGCAAAAAAAATCTTACTAGGGGTAAAAATTTTCTATGTTCAATAAGCAAAATTAAATCCTACTTATTCATATATTGTTCGGGATTCTTCTTAAGTCTTTGAAAAGAACCACTAAGTATTTATCTGTGTTATCATACCCAATCATGGGAGATACATGTCTCATTTTTCTAGGACTTAAGATGCATTTTGAAAAATATGCAAAAGATGATAGTTTTTTGCAACACATAATGGCTATTTTGATCTCTCATAAGATTGATGATTACTGAATGATCATAGTCAGTGCTTCAACTATTTCTGCAATTTTAAATCTCTGAAGCAAGTTTTCAGTATTTTCATAAGAATTAAAATCAACTGCTCATGCATATATTCAATCTATCTATGAACTCTATAAAAATCAGTTATCCCTACCTACAAATTTGGCTCTACCTACTCCCAATAGAAGGAATAATCAATAGTATTTCATACTACTCTGACAAAATGCAGCATTTACGAGTAAAAATAAAATTTTTATTCCAGAACTAAAACTGAAAATGAAGCTAGATCATTATCTTGAATAAGCTATTGATGAAGAGGTCGAACCTCTTTTCTGGTGGCAAGCTCATATAGACGAGTTTCCAATTTTGAGTAAAATAGCTTGTGACTATTTAATAGTATAAGCAACAAGTATTACTTCTGAACAGGTATTTTCTATTGCCAGCAATGTGATTACAAAGACTCAGAATCGTTTATTGCCTGAGATGGCAAGAGCATGTTTATGCGTAAAAAGTTGGATAGATAAGAGTTTAGTAAAATTTTAATATTTTTATTTTTCACTTTTTAATTCAAAAATTATAAAACACACCACTGGTGTTAAATACCATATTACATATATTACATGTTTATAATAAATTATATAAACAAATTATAAACAGATACGTCTCTTTTTGTTTATTGGATAAAATTTTTCATTTTTCTGATCTTTTTCTGCTTAAAAGTTTTACTATTTCCATTTTATAAAAATGGTGTTACCTTTTTTTTTTATGGCTGAAAATAACAGTAACAGTACTGTTGATTAAACCTGATGAAAATGAAGATACATTTGACCTTTTAATAGATAATGAGCAACTTTCTAATAGGTCTTTTGAGAATAAAGAAGCTAACAAAAACAATGAAGATAAAGAACTACTATACCCAATTGCACCAGAAATAGTTTTTATAAACTGAAAAGAACTTGATGAGTAAATACAATAATATTCAAAAGTAAGCTTTTTTTGTTATTACTATTATCATATTACTAATGTATTTTACTGTTCATTAGGTGGTTTAATAATCATAGATTAGAGCAAAACTTTGCCTTTATAGTTACTCATAGATAGCAAAAAAGATAAAGAAGATGGTTTGCCTTGATGTCATACTTATTCATGTATAAAGAGACGAAAATATGTACCACAAAAAGAAGCACAAATAAATGATAAATGTAATACAGGACATCATACTGGTGACTGTAAATTTTATATTATATTAATACTTATCATCAAAAAAAAGATAACCTTATCCATATCACAAAAGTTAAAGATAATCATAACCACAAACTTGTAAAAAATATTGGTATGGTTATATCATGCTATCGCAAGCTTAATTCTAAGATGCGTGATGATGTAAAGCTTCTTGCAACTTGTGGAGTTTATGCTAGTGCAATTATAGAAGTTTTACAAAAAAAGTATCCAAACAAATACATTCATGCTTGTAATGTATACAATATGATTCAAACTATTTGAAATAAAAATAGTACAAGTGATGCAGGTTCAATGTATCTTAAGTTTATGAAGCAACAGCAAGAAGATCTAACTTTTTATGTAAATGTATATTTTGAAGGCTAAGACAATCACCTTGTAAGACTCTGTTGGATGCGTCCAAGTTAACTACAGCTGTGGGGCCAGTTTTATGATATAATTTTACTTAATACGATGGCAAAAATCAACTGTTATTCAATGATATTATGTATTATAAACTTATAATTCTAATAGACAATCATAATTGTTCTCACCTTACAGCAATAGCACTTTTATCAAATGAAACCAAAGATACTTTTTCATGGCTATTTTCAAGTCTTGCTAAAGTAACAGGAGGATTAATATCAAAGTTACTGTTTACAGATGCTGATCCATCTATGATTATAGTAGCAAGTAGTATTTGGCCAATAACTAAGCATCACTTTTGTCTATTTTACATTCAAAAAAACTTGAAAAAGCATTTTCTTGAAAAGTACGGTAATAAGAAGTGAAAAAAATTTTGGAGAATTCTATTGTGTACGTAATAGTCACGTTGAATTTATTTTGAAGAGAAATGGGATGCATTATTGCAAAATTACACTGATGCTGCTAATTATTTACAATATTAACTTTACTCATGCAGAGAGGCTTGGGTGCTGTGTTTTACGCATCATACATTTAATGTAAGAGTGCAAAGTACACAATGTGTTGAGGGTTATAATAGTATAATCAAAACAATGTCAATAGCTCATTATCTCTTTTAGAACTTGAGCATACTATTGAAAGATTACTAGCAAAGAAAGCCATTTTATATATTATAATAAAGCAATTAGCAAGCTTCTTATGAGCTGAAATAAAGACTATTATGACCACTATTTTAAAAAAATTGACATGTCTTACTAATAGTTTTTAACGCCAGCCATTCTTAAACTTCAGTATCATGAGATAAATCAAAGTATGCATTATCAATGCTATAATGCTAATTTGAAAGATGAGCTTAAAAAAAAGGTAAATATTGCTTCTATTTAGTTTGATTTCTCACTCTCATTATCATTTTTATTTAATTCAATTATGTATTTCTAGTTTACTATTAAAATACCAAATGGTATATTCTTAAAGAATATGTTTGATGCATATGTAATTGAACTCAAGCAACTTATAGTAGGTTTTGATATAGAAAAAATAACTAAACTTTAGTATATCTCTTTGATTGACAAAAAAAGTCAACATTTTATTGTATTGTATGGTAATGCTGGATACTTATGTACATATTTAACATTAATCAATCATGGTCTGGTGTGCTGCTATTTTTTTGCATTAATATTATCATTATCAAATGCCAAATTTCATATTGCTTTTGTATCGTAATGCTGGTATACTGATGAATTAATTATGGAAGGAAATTTAATGCAATTGAGTAAACTAGTAATTTTATCAGCGATCTCAAATAATGAATTTGGCATGTTTGAATATATTATAGAAACAGATTTTTCATATTTAGAGAATATTCACAATTGTTATGTTTTCACAAAAGAAGTATATGAAGAAATAACACAAAAGTAATAATAGGAAAAGGGATTCAGAATAATGAAAAAAGTTCTTAATTTAGCAATTGCAATAGGTAGAGTGGAAGAGTTTTATAAAATACATGAAAAGCTTAGTAAGGAATTGGAAAGTAAAATGGTTCAAACTGTGCAAGAAAATAATATTATAGAATTCGCTTATACTATCACTTAGTATTAGAACAAAGGGCTAAAAGCCTAAAAATGTGAATGGAGTTAATAAAGGCAAAAAAAGGCAAATAAGGTCTAGTTAAGATAATAAAGAGAATAATACTGATGATAAAGATCACGAAGAATTATCACCTTGAAATATATTAAATACAAATATATACTGTACATATAAATTCAAGTTTATTGTATGATTTACATTTACTAACTTATTTTCATTTAGTGAATCTGAAGCTAAATGAAGGTACAGAAGGTAAAAGTGAAAGAAGTAAGAGCAAATCAAGGCAATGTGAGTTTGCAATCAAGAAGGTCACAATGCATGAACTTGCTCAAATAAAAAGAAATTTACTGATTAGAATTGCCAAAAATGTGAAGATAAATTGATCTTGTTGTGCAACAAAAATAGGATTATGATTTATAAATATGCATTCTGTGTACACTAAAAATCTATTTAATAAGTTGTGGTTTGTAAAAATGGGTTGTTTTTACAAATTTTATTCAAATAAAACAAGTATAAAATTTCTGCACATTATTACACATTTTTACTTTTTTTTATTATGTAATCAGTAGTATGAAAACCATTTAAAATTGTTATTTTTCCTTACAAATAAAGCAAATAAAGCAATACTACAATTTTTATTTTTTTTTAAAAAAAAACTAAAAAAAAACTGGTGTTGAATACCACTGGTGTTCAGCACCACTGGTGTGATTTATCAAACTCGTTACTTTTAATTAACCATAAAAATGTAAGAATTTAAGTTGTAATTTAATTTATTAAATTCTATAATTTGATAATTATATTTTATGATTTATGGAAACTCAAAATAACAAAAAAAGAAACAAATTAGTAATTTAGCAATAATGATAATAATAAAAATAATAAAAATGATACTGATAATGAAGATGATAATTCTGATAATGATAGTATAATTGGATTTGAATCAAATGTAATTGATTTAGATAAAGAATAAATAAAATAAAAATTACAATATATTATTTATGTATTTTTAAATTATATATAATACGTTACTTATAGGTTAATTAACCATTAATTAACTGGTTAATTAACAAATTTATAAGTAATTTTTCCTACATATAACCTGAATTTTTCCATTTTAACGTAATTTAGGCCAGCATTACGAATATGGCCAGAATTAGCAAATTTTCAGCCGGAATTATGAATTATTGATCTGCAAATTTAACCCGATTTAATTAATTTTGGGCAGCTTTAATTATTATACAAATTTCTTTTTGCCGACCATAATGAAAAAAATTTGCCTTTTTTTTTTTTGTGACATTTCCAGTAATCGTGAACAATATTCAAGAGATGCATCCACTACTTATAAACAAGCAGGATTGGATGGATAAGCCACGTTCATTGACTCCTCCTCCTTTACCACCAAAGCCTATTACATTGATGGGTGGTCTCGGAAAAAATATTAACTTTTCAAAAATAATTTATAAAATAAACTAAATTAAATTTAAGAACTCGTAATAGTAGTCAATGCACAAGCGAGGATTTGATTATTTAAAAATAACATTTGTGGTGAACTACTATTTAAATTTCCAATAGTCAAATCAATTTCATATGATGGAGGTAAAGAGGCGTCTAATAGAAATGTGATTGTTGTAGTATATTCGGTTCCAGAAAAAATTGGACAATCAGTTGAATTACAAACAGGAAATACACTGGGAGGTTGTACTGGAGTTGAAGCACCTATTGTAACAACAAGTGAGGCAAGTGGGCCGATAATTAGACCAGACACCTCTTTTCCGGTAATAGTAAAAGTTATGAGATGTGGAGAAATAAGCGGATCAGGGTCCATTTTTACAGAGAATGTATCTTCTACGTTAGGACATGGACCAAAGAAAGTCGCTCTTTTATGAAACGGAATGGCATTGATAATGGTAAGCGTAGCCAATAAAATGAATACAAAAATAAAATTTCGAGCCATGATTACTTTTATTTTTATTTATTTAGCAGTTAGAGTTTTTTTTTATGAATAAAATTATTTGGAGTTTCTTACTCAGATTCATTCCTTTTTATAGATTTTTGATATTAATCAATAAAAGGAATTTGTAATATGAAAGTTATAATGTGAATTGCGAAACAATTAATTAATGCGAGCAATTAAAAAATCTTAATATTGTAACTAAAATATGTAAATCGCGTTTTGAATTTGCTCGTATCTCAGAGATCATCGTACTGTAAATAGTTTTTCGCCTGCTTAATAATAAATTTTGAGAAATTTTATGCGTCATCTCAAAATTGGCATACATTATGGTTCGAATTGGCGGTAACCTCTATTAGAAGTTTTCCCGGTTCTAAAAAAAGCGATCACATTTTATGCACGTCAGAATAATAAATTTGAACTGATTGGCTGATCTGTAACTCATCTCGTGATTTAATTGCTAGGGAGATCTCATGTGATACGAATTTTTTATGATACGTTTGGTAGGGTGAGATCGATGGTTACACATATGTTTCATATATGCCGATCATGGCCCAAGCCAATTTTGTACTAGTTAAAGAAACATGATATAGAAAAAAAAAGACCAATAATCGTAATCTCAAAAAATTATTCAATGATATTGCACAAGAAAGGCTTTATGTATTTGAAGTCTCTTTTTTTCCCTTTTATAATAAATATAAAAAGTTTTACTAGAAATAACCTCGCCTTATAACCTGCTCATTATCTTGAGTTTTTGTTATATCTCCTGCAGCTTGCACTATCGAGACGCGATATTTGTAATATATTTTATTTACATTCATACTCTACAACTTTACCTTTGGGACTAAGGATGGTAAAATGAAAAAAATAACGTTTACTACAGGGACAATGATTTCCTGTATTTCACAGAATACAGCAGAATTTCTCTTAAATGCATTAAATCAAAATATATAGTTTAATCACCACAGAATATCACAAAATTTACAAAATTTTGAAAACATCGCATAATCACGTGATATTCACATGATTGTAATACAAAAATTCAGATCGAAGTTCGCGTAATGCGTCACGAACTTAGATTCTTTATAAAAAAACGGTTTCTATAATAACCCGTATGAAAGCACATCCCGATGTCTTTAGAGAGGATAAAGGAATTATGTTCTGTAACTTTTGTGATCTTTCAGTTGAATGGAAATCGAAATCTACTGTTGATATGCATTGTCTTTCAAAAACACATATTAAAAAAGACAAACCTACGAAAATAATGAACGTATAAGATGACAAGCTACAATTTCAACTATTACTACTGCAGCTGAATCTAAAAAAGAAGTTATAGAGGATTTATCGCTGTTTTCAAAAAGGTGCGGTCACAAAAATAATCCAAAAAAGTATAGATCTTCATGTAACATTAGTATAGGACCAATCATATTTTTATTTGAATCACGTGATTTAACGAAAAAATAAAAAAAAATTGTTTTTAATTCAATCCACCCAATATCTTTTATTAAATAATTAAATAAAGACATCCTTTTTTCGATATTTGAAAAGACAAGAAGACTCTTTCATGTTTATTGATTAATAGAACTTGATGATGGAAAATTCACCGGCGCAATTCGCAATAATTTCTTATTCTCATGATATCAAAGAATTCCTAAAAAATCAAGGAATAAACTCGCAAACCAAATGCTCTTGACTTCTGTGTCTACAATGAATTTTTACTTAAGTTACTCCAGTCTAAGAATGGGCGTGCACCAACTTAGTGGACTATTATTATAAGAAAAACATACTAGAACTATCAAAAATTCTTCCCGACGTACAAATTGCGTTTGCAAAGTACAAACAATATCATTTCTATCGGTTCCACACTTCCACTATACCTTACAATCAATTTCTCTTTGTAAGTCAATATCCGGAGTTGAAGTTTTTGATATGGCTAATGTGAAAAAAGGAATTAAAAATATTAAAGACTCATTGCACCAATTTATTCCAGAAATTCGATTTTATGATATGGATGCTACAGATTTCCTACACAAAATTTATGGTATCAGAACAATTTTATTTTCCAGAAGCTTGAACGTATGAATTCTTTTGTGGATTAAAATATTTTGAATGGAAAGATGGTCCTGAAGATTATTTTACAAAAGATCCTTATCCTTATAAAGAATTTTTTTTTTTTGTTTTAGGACATAAAGCAGATATCCCCAACATTTAAAAATAAATTTCCAATTCATTGATGGGTTTGAAAACGAATTAAGAACATTAATAATATTCTTATCGAGAAACAATTGGGATCTTGAAATCCCTTTACATCGATTATATTATAGAAACTATATTGATTGAAAATAGTAAAGAATTTCTTAAGGAAATTTCTTTATTCGATTTAACATCGACTCAATCAATTATTTATGGACATTGTCCTTTGATTGAGTACCCCTTACACCAATCGAATATTTAATTTTCCAAAAGGTAANNTNATTGATATTCTTATGCTTATACTAAACTCCAATTGAATCTC
Source organism: Glomus cerebriforme (assembly GCA_003550305.1). Classification (NCBI taxonomy): domain Eukaryota; kingdom Fungi; phylum Glomeromycota; class Glomeromycetes; order Glomerales; family Glomeraceae; genus Glomus; species Glomus cerebriforme. Next base: position 31,160 of record QKYT01000251.1, read on the forward strand.
AATTCATCTTTCCTCAAATTATCCTTAGAATGAATTACATCGGATAAGTGTGAAACAGATGGAATATTGTCCGATTCTTATTGGAATATAAGATATTAATGAAATTAAATATTATGGTATGTACAGTATCTTTATTTACCTATTTACCTTGTGATTTTCCTCCAACGTTTTTTGCAATATAGCCATTAACTCCCTTTTAATTGTTAAATCAAAATTTTTCGATTAGTTAATTTTGGATCATCTATTTTGATCTTGATACTAAAATACGACAAATAAACAAGGTAAATATTTGATATAGTAAGATCTGAGATTACTGCATTGGTTTTATGAATTCTTGATCTTTCATAACTTTTTTTTTTAATATCAATAGAGCGAAAAAGTATTCCAAGGATGAAGAGTATGCATAAATTTAACGATAATTTCCCCACTTCAAACAAAATNTGATCAATTAACAAAAGTTTGATTTTCTCTTTTAGTTTTTTTGGACGCTGATAGAGATTTGCATGCTAAATTGTGGATACCTATCAGAACATGATAAAAGATAATTATTATATCATCCAGGACGAAACTCTAATTAGTTTGGCAAAGCACTGTTCACTAATGAAAGTGATAAATATCAAAAATTAGTTATTTAGACAAATTTATTTTGATAAACAAATTTTATAATAAAGAAATTTAAGAAAATGTGTACATCCAAAAAAAGTGTTCAAAATTAAAATTAAAGCATTTGTTATAAATACTGTGAAATTTAATGACACTATAAATCCATAATTAAAGAATTAATCATTAATCCATTCTATACATCTGAATCTTATTCACCCTTTTATTAAACTTCAAGTAATTTAACAATCACGAAATTTCTTGGTAATCATAACAAAAAAAGTTTCAGACTTTCAGTTCCTCCCAAAATTTGGTCATATGGTCCTCCCACATCAACTATGGTAAAGCGATATCCTATATTCATATTTGTAATTGATGAAATCCCCTTATTCTTCGTTTAAATGGAAACAACACCCTATGATGAACCTTTAATAATTACCATGAAAATTAAAAAAATAAAAACCATCATCGAATTATATGAGAATCTGTCCAATATAATCCATGATTTATAAACTCTTTGCTTATATTCTAAGAATTATTTAATCATTTTAGAATAACCTTAGTCGGGCATAGCAATTTGTATGTTTTTTTCATTCTCTCAAGTGAAACTNTTCTCCTTCACGATTTGTCAATTCTTTNAGAATATCATTGATTACTTTTTCAAGTTCTTATTAAGTAAATAGATGTATTAAATTAGTGATATTTATGATATTTAATAAATTAAAATTTTGTTTTTATTGTAATGTTAAATTATAACTATAACTATACCTGACAATTTTTAAAAGATTCCCTGTTGATGCTTTAGTAATCAGGAATTTAAATTATTAGAATAAGTTACAGTTCATAAATAATATATTCATGATCGAAAGAGTATCAACATAAGCCGCGTATGGTTATCAAAAAAAAATGGGTTTGAATAACTTTGGAAGCAGGAAGGACTGTTTCACAAGGTATGATATTTTAAATCTTTCTTGATTGTTGGACCAAATTGTTCTGAAAAATCGATGCACTTTTATTTGTATTTGGTTATCGAGCAAATAAACTGATTAACCAAATTATCAGAACTTATCCATTCATCACAAGAGTGTGCTTGTAGTGTTTGTA
>QKYT01000251.1:75186-93626 GCA_003550305.1 Glomus cerebriforme
AATCTGAAGCTCATCAAATCAACAAGAGCAACAAATTCTCAGTTTCTGCAACATATGGTAACTCATCAAATCAACAAGGATAACAAATGCCCAGTTGTCAAAAGATTTATAATGAATTATGAATTAAACAATATGAAACATATGGTAATTCATCAAATCAACAAGGGCAACAAATACCCAGTTGTCAACAGACTTATGTTGAATTATGAATTTTTAAACAATCTGAAACTCATCAAATCAACAAGGGCAACAAATGCCCAGTTGACCAGTTGTTAATAGACATATGTTGAATTATGAATTTTTAAACAATCTGAAGCTCATCAAACCAACAAAGAGCAACAAGTGCTCAGTTTCTGCAACATATGGTAATCATCAAATCAACAAGGATAACAAATGCCCAGTTGTCTAGTTGTTAACAGACTTATGATAAATTATGAATTTTTAAACAATCTAAAGCTCATCAAATCAACAAGAGCAACAAATGCTCAGTTTCTGCAACATATGGTAACTCATCAAATCAACAAGGATAACAAATACCCAGTTATCCAGTTGTTAACAGACTTATGTTGAATTATGAATTTTTAAACAATCTGAAACTCATAGTAATTCATCAAACCAATAAGGGCAACAAATGCCCAGATTTCAGGCTCAACAGATTCAATTAATAATAATATGATGAATTACAAATCTTCAAACAATCTGACACATATGATAATTCATCAAGTCAACAAGGGCAACAAATGCCCAGTTTTTATCAGATCCAACTGATAATATGATGAATCATGAATTACAAATATTCAACAAACTAAAACTTATAGTAATTTATCAAATCAACAAGGGTAACAAAATGCCTAATTTTCAACAAACTTAACAGATTCAATTGATAATAATATGATGAATTATGAGAAAATTTTTTAGACAATGCATATAAATATCAAAAACTTTAAAACTTTATTTCATGTTATATTATTCACAATCACAAATATTCCTTGTTATATGTAACTTTATTCCTTTATTGCATATATTATATGAAACATTCAATTAATATTTAAAATAATTAATAAATAATAACTTATATAAATAGATTAAAAAAATTATTATTGAAAATTATTCATATATTACATTGTTTATATAGCTAAATTTTAAACGTTTTATTTTAATCTTGTTTTTATTAACATCCATATAATGGATCTGATCATAAGTAAAAAGTAGTTAATAATACTAACAAAAATGATAAGATGTCGGATAAAGAGGATAAAGATAGCAACTCTATAATATTTTAAGAGTATAAATTTTGTTATAAACCCTTCACAACGACATACAATTGTCTGTTTTCTTCGCCTAGATTGAACTTTTCATATCTTTCTTTGTGAACAAAGAAGCCTTGTTGATAAGCCAGAGTTTAATATGTCTAAAAGCAGCCTTTCAAGTGAAAAAAGATAAACCAACTTTCAATGTCAAAGTTGAGACATCTATATCATAGGAAGAAAAGTCATCATGTTCACTTCCACTAGATTCACTATCATCTGGAATACTTTCAATAAAATTATTAGGAAAAATTTCATTGTTGGAATCATCACTTGAAATTAATTCTGAATCACTCATTTTAATAGTATTTGTGATAAAAATATAATGGAGAGAAGGTGAAAATTTGAAAACAAATTGATTTACTTAAAAGTCTAAAATCATACACATGATCATATTTACTGCACACCAAAAAAATAACGCATGGAAGTGATGGGACCACTTAAAATTATATTTAGTAAATTTAAAATACATGTATATAAAAAAAAATATGCATGGGAGTAAAATACAAATTTCTTTAAATATCCTTATAATATTTATTTAGTTATAGATCATATACAAATTTATGTTTAAATAATTCTACATTCATACAAATTTTATGTAAAATTTTTTATATATAAATTGTATTTGAAATATATATAAATTTACACATACTGTATATACGGTATATTAATCCATATTATTTTATTAGCCTCATCCTTTCATAAATTTCTATATTTACAAAGTTTTTCATACTCGCTACAATAAATTTAAGGTTTCATTTTTTTGCATTCTTTCCCATTTTCATAATTTAATGGTGTCATATTTTATCTTTTTTTCTAATGGCAAAATCAATTCTATCATTCTACCAAATTTTTTTTAAAAATCATATTTATCATTATTATTATTAGATGATAGAGATGTATTGGAATTGTATGGGAATAAATCTATACGAGAGAAAATAACAATATGTGTACATGAGCTGTTGGGAATTTTTTTAAAAAACAGTAAATAATTTTTTTTCATCATCTTTTTTAAAGGGCACTCTCACTTGGTGTTATTAATATTTATTTATTTATTATGAATACTTATTGAAATATTGCTCTTCCACAAGCAAATTATATATGATTGTTATTTAAGATTTACCATTTAAATTATTTCATTTATTATTACTTGGTACCGAAGTTACTGAACGAAATATCACATGGCCCTTAAAATTAACAATATAAAGCTTTCTTTTGATAAGTTACTTTGGAAGCTTACTGTTGTATCATTCAGTATTGGTATTACAAAAATAATCCTGAATTTTCTTTTTACATTTTATAATTGTACAACATTTATTTACAGATAATAGATGTAACTTAATCCATAATAATTTTGAAGCGTATTCCATATTCAAATTTCTATGACACTTTCTTTTAAAATGTTATTCACAAGATGTTCGTTGCTAAATTGCCAGTGTATGTATTCTAATTTTCTGATTATGATTTTCATTTTAAAAAATATTGCATTTACCTTTCAAATGGTGTGCCTTTCTGTTTTGTTTAATTTCATCGTGATTGTCTTCTCTTTTCTTTATTGCTACCTCTATTTCCTTGTTTTCATTTCTTAATCTTTGATTGTTTCTTTCACAATGATATCTTTTCTAATATCCATCACTAGGTTTAATGCTTCTATGTTGTATTTTAATTTTGAATCTGTTTTGTACTATCGAATTAAATTTATCTATTTTATGTAAGGTTTAATTCTTTAATTTCATTTCTTTGTTTTATTTTAATTATTTGGTAGTGAATTTTGTTTAATTCCAGCAGATTTTTTAGAATGATCATTTTTATGTTATTGACTTGTATTTCCTTGTATGTAATTTTCTTTCCCACTTCTATCATGACATTTTCTATCATTTTCATTATTTCTTTTATGTTTAATGAATTTTTTATACATTGTTCTATTTCAACTAGTTTTTCTTCGGTATATTTGTAAAAATGTCTCCATTCCAAGTCTGTAATTTTATTTTTTTCTAAAACTTCTTTTTATAATCATCTTTTCTAACTGGTTGCTTTTTTCTTTATTTTATCTATCTTTGTTATAAGTATTTTGTGATCACTTTCTGTTATCTCTGCTATTTTTTAATTCGAATTTTTAACTTTTCCTAGTACATTCGGGTTTACCAGAAAATCAGTCTATTCTTGTTTGCATCATTAGTTTCTTAAAAACTTATAAATACAATACTTCAGATGTCATTAAAAACTGCTATAATCTAATTATCTTTTTTAAAGAAATTGAATGGAATTAAATTTAGAGGTTTATGTTCCTCAAACTCAACCATGCCCCAAATCCATCTAAATGAATTTGGGACATGATCAGTTTGAGATATATGATAACAAATCTGACCATACTATATTTTAGAATATGATCAGATTTGGTATCAAACTTGACCATGAAATTTACTTGGGATATCTCAAGGTGTATGATCATATTTTGGACATGAATCAAAAAATTTTGATTTGGGAATCAAAATATATTTGGGCTACAATCTATATATAAATAGTGAATTGATATTAAATTTAGTAAAAAAAACAATGGCAAGGAAGTTAATTTATAAACAATCAAATATTGCACAATGGATATAATATGTCACATTTTTCATAATATAAAATATAATTTAATTTTACTATTAAAGAAAATTAGTGTAAGCAACTGGATGATGAGTATGTGAGTTCATCATTAGCTAGTATAGAGGTTAGAACAAGTTGTGTTTTTGCAAACCAGGTTTACAGCAGGTTTAAACAAATCGAATTGGGTCCAATCATTTTAAACCAGTTTTACACAAACCGGTTGCAATTGATTTGCACATTCAAATTATGAAAAATATATATTATAAGACATTATGAGAAATTACGAGAAATTATGATAATTATTGAGAAATCATGAGAAATTATTGAAATTATTGATAATAAATTATTGAAACACTTAATAATCACGCGATTATAAAAAAAAAAGTTTTTTTTATTAGAAAATTTCATAATTTTTGAGTTAGTACTATGAATTTGGCCGAATTACGTCATTATACATATCCAATTTTCTTATTTGAAAATTTCCATACTATATTCTAAGAAAAAAAGTATTTCAAGAAAAAATATTATAAAATAAAATTCCTGGTTTAAGATTGATTCATTGGATTAATTGGTTTATTATCACATTGAGAAATAGATGCTTTACAAATATAATTTGATCATTTGGCACAAAAAGGCTGTAGTACATATGATACAAAGGTGGGTTGATACTGGAGTTTAGAATTGATTTATAAAAACCCAATTTTAACCAGTTAATCATTTGGACCCAAATTTTTATATAATCAGAACTGGCGTAATAAATTAATGATACTAAAATCGATATAATAAAATTTATACTTGATCATGATTTAAAAGCAATCAGTTCCAAAAAATGAAACTGTTTTAAACTCTAGTTGTTATTTATTATCAGAAATTTAATATGAATGATTCGGAAATACAATCCCTTTATCTCATCATTTTACTATTACTACGCCACAATTCTACCATATCTGAAGTAATTTAAGAGTGATAAAATTTTGGGTGTATTGGTTGGTTAGTTTATTTAAAGATACTATATTTTACTGAAAGTTCTTTAGTTCTATTTTTTTAATAATTGGAAAATAATTTTAAAAAGATTTAAATTTATGATTTATTTGAAAAATATGAGTGAAAGGGTTGCAATTAATTACATGAATCATAAATTTTAGTATACTAATAATCATGAAGAAATTAATGGAATTATCAATGGAATTAAATTAAATTTTTTTACATGTAATGATCAATTTCATGATATATATATATATTATAGTTCAATTCTCATATAAATAAAGTTTTTATCGATGTATTTGATTTTTTTTTTGATAAAATTCTATCCATATAAAATTTCAGGAATCTTCAGAAATAAGTAATAATTATTAAACTTTTATAATCATAATAAGCTATTATTAGATATACTTAATAAAATACATATATAACTTATTTTCACATGAAACAAAAAATAAAACAAGTTGGCGCTATAATGTTCTTTTTAAAAAGAAAAAGTAAAAAAACACTTTATAAATAAAACACTCATTACTTTTTTACTTTTATTTTGAGATTTTTGTGATGGCATTATGATATTATTAAAGAATTTAGTGAAAAAAGGTTGTAAATCATTTGTTAATCTAAATAATAGAATTAAACTTTTTTAAACTACGTTGATCAAGTGCTAAACGATAATATATAATTATTGAATCATGATTAAATAAAAGTTACTGTATATTACTATATAATAAAATAGTAAAAAAAAAATCAATTTTAATTTAGCCAAAAATAATACCTTAACAGATTTGTGGCAGTGTTGGGCACTGGATTGGAACAGTCCAGTGGAATTCTATTGAGAAACAGCTCTACCATCTATTGGAAACAGTAAATTTAAACCAGATTGAATTGGACTAACTGGATTGAAATAAACTTGACTATATAAATTCCTGTCCATTCTAGTTTTTTAAACCAGACCAGACTTAGTCCAGTGCCCAACATTGATTTGTGGCTATGGCTATTAATGTGGCTTTTGCATAGCCAATATTTGTATTATGTTTATATGTGGCTTTGAAATTCTGGATATTCTTTAATTGGAATTATTAAACAATATTATATTCATTTATAAATATACCCTCCATTTTTTTTCTCATTTTTCAAATTATATAATTATTCATATAATAATAATTAACATGAAATCAAATTTATGCATTAAAATTATTCAAATCAAAAAAAAAAACATAATGATACGATATATTCTTTAGTAAAAAAACTCTTCTTAATAAATCTCACAAAAGTTATACAATAAAAAGCTAAGTAACCATCGAATTCAGCTTTATTATTGCAACAAAGATTATAAGTACCCAGTGATATACCATTCACTCACAGATTTCTGTTGGAATGTGAAAAATCTTCACGATACTTTATTAATAAGTAGTATGATGCAAAAAATAAATTCAAAGATCAGAAAACCCAATAATATCATTTTAGGTTATTACTTATAACAAATTATTAGATACAATACAAAGCAATAGTACATCTACTAAATAATTATTTTGCAACAATATTTATGATACCAAATTTGAAGAAAATTAATTTAAAACATAAAAAATTTACTTTGATAAAGGATTACAATTCCCTACATTTAAATCTAATAAAATTGAATATAAATCAGTTTAGTAAAAATGGATTTAGTCCTAGAAATATTGATAAGAACTTATAATACTTCTATAAAAAGGACGATAGAATATTATATTTTGGACTTATAATTAAAACAAACTAAGAAATAATAAATGCAAATTAAAAGGGAAATAATTTTAATAAGATATGCGAATAAACTAACAAAATAAATTAAAGTTGAATAATTAAAATCAAATTCACAAAACAATAATATACTATTTTAGTAGAAATTAATATATTTTAATGGTTTAAAAAAATATTAGATTAAAAACTGTTGCAAAATATTCACCAAAAAAATATTTTTTTTTTTTGCTTATTTTCCTAGAGATATATTTGATAATCTGGTAACAAAATAACAATAATAATTATAATTAAATTCAAGTGGAAAAAATGAAAATATAATTCAAGTCAGAAAAAATAAACATTAAATATATTCAAAATATTCAAATATTCTTAGAGCTTATTTACCTTATTTTAAAATACTGATTATTATCCTACTTTCTATCCTTTTAACAACTACTTCCTTTTACTATCTTTATAAATCAATTAATTAATAATCTTGAAATAAGAAAACAAGAATGGAAAACTAAAAATTCAAAAATTAAATTTAAAGAATTAGAAGTCAGTGAAGCAGCAAAACAAGTACTATTAAGCCAATCAATTACTTTCACAACGCCAGCATCAACACCATTATTCCAACATCATCATCACAACAAACTCATCAAATTAGTACTCCAGCATGGGCAAATGAATTTCTATGCACTTCAAACTATATCCAAGTATGAACTAATCACTCTTAGTCAATCAAGACTGTTATTTATCCTGGCCATATTAATAGAAACTAAAGGAAAAATGCTTTTCCTTTACAAAAAAAAAATATTAGATTAATTGTTTATAACAATTAATTTTGATTTATCAATCAGTTCTTTAAATTAATGATAATAATTGTTATTATATACAATATATTATTAAATATTCAAATAGTTCAAAAAGTTATATTGAATTATCAATCAAAATTATTATATATTGACTTTGTTGATTTTAATGAATGGAACAAAAAATGGTCAAACTAATCAAATTGATGATATAGTTAAATTAACATAAAAGAGTGAGGAATTAATCAAGCAAATTCAAGCAGGAGTAAAAAAATGTATTGAAAGATTATATTAAAATAATTTNTGGTTGATACAATTTTAAAAAATTTGCTTTTCTTGGGTTTTTTGATCGTTTGAAAGTGTCTTACTGCTGAATATTAGATCACTAATATTAGTTTATCTGTTGTAATACAAAATATTACAATCTTTTACTAAGAAAAGAAATTTATAAAATATTAAATTTACTTGTAATTAAGAAAAAAGACAAAAAGATATGCAAACAAACAAACAAGTAAATTTAGATGTAGTAAATACATTTACTAAATGAAATTTAAAAGAATTATTAAATGTTAAAAGCTAAAAATTCTTGAGAAAAAAATGAACAAAAAAACAACATATATAAGTATACAAAAAATGTAAAATTAAAATAATAAATAAATAATATAGTTATTGAGATTTTACTTACAATAGCCAAATGTAACTTAGCAAAAATAGACTCATCTAGTGATAATTTTATATTGGAAAGCAAATGAATTATAGGAGATCTATTACAACTTCCACCTGTAAAAGGTGACCCAGTATTTTATTCTCCCTTATGGAAAATCTTTTTTTCACCTCATCAATAGTAAAATGATAATAATTTTTATAAAATTCTTCAAGAAGTTCAAATTGGACAATTAATCATTCAATTTTGTCAATTAGGGCCGTTTGGGTAACCTTGGTGCCATAGATGACAAATATGATATTGCAGTTTCAACTGACTGTCCTAATTTGAATTATTTTGTAATTGAAGATATTGATGCAGCGAAGAGATGTTTTGACAGATACAATAAACAACAAAGTCAAAATTAGCAGCCACCAAATAATATTTTGTATTCTAGACATATTGTTTCTTATCAAAAAGCATTTCAAACTATTAACTATATAATCTCAATCAGATTGCCTTCATTCAACTCAAGTGAAGAATCATTTACTTCTATATCAATTGATTTTGTTAATGATAAACAATGGACTAAATATCAAGCAGAAAAAGCATTTACTCCACGCACATGAAAAAGGAAAAATGTTGGAAGATATTGTTTTTTCAATATTTAAAGATATAAAATGGAAGTAGAATTTTCTATGGTTGAATATTGATGTTTCTAAAACAATATCTATGGAAAACGGTAAAATTATTGGTGATGGCGGATTTGATATTATTATAGTTTTAACCATTGATACCGTATTTTATCCAATAAAATACAATAAAAAATATAAATTCACCATGCAAATTATTCTTCTGGACTAACTTTAGCTGTTTTACTAGAGAAATGTCCTTAAATAATAATCAATTCAACATAATGGTTCAATTGGAGTAACATGTTGATATTATATCATGGGTATTTTGTAATAGGAATACAAACTATCATCCAAATTTAGTAACATATTATATCAATATGATACAAAATTTAATATCATATTCCATTAGATTAAAAGCAAGAAGTAGATTAAGAGCACCACAACTTGTTAATGAAGGAATTAGAAGAGTTGAAGGTGCAGTTGATTATGTTGAATGGCAGTATTTTTTACACTTAACTGTATGCTAGCTAAATGAACTCAGTTTCCATCAGATATGCCACCGATTACGATGAATTTTTTGAGATAATCTGCTTATAAAAGTAAAGAGTTCCGAAGATACCATTGAGATTTCATCAATGATAATATCAATTTTTTTTAACCTTTTATTTGATTAAAAGCAAGAAGTAGATTAAGAGCACCACAACTTGTGAATGAAGGAATTATTACAATTAGAAGAGTTGAAGGTGCAGTTGATTATGTTGAATGGCAGTATTTTTTACACTTAACTGTATGCTAGCTAAATGAACTCAGTTTCCATTACTAATACAGATATGCCACCAATTTCTGAGAGATTACAATGAATTTTTTGAGATAATCTGCTTATAAAAGTAAAGAGTTCCGAAAATACCATTGAGATTTCATCAATGATAATATCAATTTTTTTTAACCTTTTATTTGATTCTTTGTCATAAGTTGAAAGTGATTTTAAATTGTAGATATTTTCAGTTATTTTAGTTCTGAATGAATAGTTTTTCATTGACATTCTGGGCAACTATACCTGTAGGAGCCATTAATAAAATTTTTTTTATTTGATTTGAAGAAGGTTTTTCCGTATCAACAGAACATGTTAGAAAAAAGTATGAATGTTTTTTTGTTCATGTATTGAGCCCTAGCAAGAAGTTAATATATTATATGTTTGGTATTGATCTTGAGATGCATTTAAGATAGCATTATCTGATATTGAAATAAATGAAGGGATAAGATTTGACAATTGTTAACCAATAATTGTTTTAATATTTTGTTGCATAGAAATTTTATAAATTATCTATAAGACTTTTATAGTTTTCTAAATATACAAAGACTGTTTTAATTTACTATATTAAATAATATCCTATGTAGCAATAGTATACTATTCATTTGGATAAAAGGATTTAAAACAAACAAACAAGCTGCTTGATAAGTAAGATGACTAGAAGAAAAGTTCTGCGTTTTTGATTGTGAGATGTTGGAATCTAATTATTTCTTTTTTTCTTTTAATTACAAATCTGTTTCTTTAGTCTTTGTAGTAAATTTGATTAGGAGCTATATTTTAAATTTTCTGTAATATTCAGGATATGTAATAACATTAAATTCAATATCATTTAAGCGTTCAAAATATTTTTCTATTGCATTTTCATAATAAAGATCCATATTTTCTTTTTCAACTAATATCTATATAGGTTTTATTGCTTGTATTCTATATCCAGGAAGAAAAGATGAAGGAAAACTCCATTAATAATAGCATTAACTCTAGTGCCTCAAGTCATCTTGTATGAATATGACGTCTATATGCATCAGTTTCATGAGTGTCAAATAGTTTGAGTTCTGGTTTTGTGACATACTTACATACATTGCAAAATAAATATCCTAATTCATCATCATAATATGAAATTATTGATTACATTGTTTTTCATTACTACATCATTTTGAGGGAATACAATGATGTGTTTGATGAGTTTTAACTAAATGATATAATTCTGGCTCAGTAATTGGATAGGGTGAGTCAGCTCGAATAATATTAGATGCAATCAATTGTGGAATTGATTTTTCTAACCAGGCTACTTCATGAGCGTACCTATTTTTGAATTCATCTCGTTCAAAATGATGAATCCATTTTCCAAAATTAGATAATGGATTTTTCCATAAATATTGATGTAATGATTGCAGTAATGGTGATAGATATGAAATTGGAAGTGTATTACCATTATCTGTTTTTCTTAGGATATCATCACGCAAATGCTCACTCATTGTCTTATAGAAAATCTGTGATAAACCAAAGTTTTGACTATTTGTACAGTAATTGATATTCTATTTTTCTCCAAATTGTGTTTCCTGTTCTAATAAAGGATGGTAAAGTTGTGGTATATGATTCATTAATTACTTTCTGTAATTAAATCTGAAATAGTTGGAAGTGAATTTTGGTCAGCGTATTTTTGCCATAATAAATGCATTTTGTTTTGATGATTTCTATATTTTTCAAGGTGACTGCAGCCATATTGCTATTGCTGCAGCAATAAGATAACCGTGAAATTTATTTCATAAATTAATAACTTTAATTTTATATAAAATGATCCATTAGATCTGTTTCATTATTTAGCTTAAACAACAAAATTATTTTTGCTCAGTGATATTATTATTTTGTAAAGTTAAATGATTCATATCAGATAATTTACCTACTATATTCAACTATATTTTTCTCATAAATTTGAGATCAAATTCACTCAGTATCTTGATTTATTTATTATTTATTATTTATTATCATTTTATTTTATTGTTATAGGAGAATTTTAATAAATGATAATGTTATTTGCAAATATTTAACTGCAGCATGTCATTATTGCTGCAGCTAATCAGGTAATCACGAAAAAAAATTCTTTTGATTTTTATAGGTATTTTTTTTCTTCAGTTTTTCATCCTTTTCATTCACATATATTATTACTAACTGCTTGATTTTTTAGATCGATCTTTATTTTTTTTTTGTAGAAATGTTTCTGGATAATTGCGGAAGGTGAATTATTTTATTATAGAAATGTTAGTAAACTTACTAACATTCCTTTTCTTTAATTTCTTTGTAAAGACCCTTCTGGAGACTTCAGGACAGCTCTTAGAAGTGAATTGCAGAATAAAGAGATTATTTATTATTATGAAAATGCAGTGTAAACATAAATAACATACTCTTTTTCTTTATTTTTCTGTAAATTTTGGCTTGGGCCTTACAGAATGGCTCTTGAAAGTAATTTTGAATTGGAAATTTATAGATAGATATATAATCACTACTAACATTTCTTTTTATATTTAGAAATAGCCTTATATATAAATTGGACTTATTGATAATGGAAAGGAAATTGGAAAAGTGTATTATAAATAAAAATTGTTACTTTGTTTTGATAGATATGTATAGATGGAGTATGTTAAATGTAAAAAATATACATTTGTATAATAATGTTGATTAGTTACTTCGATTTAAATGAATCAGAAATAATATTAAATAATGAATAGCAAAATCAATATTTAAAGAATATGATTGACTTTTTTACTTTCTATTATCTAGTTTTATATTACAAAATTCAGAACTAAAAAAAAACTATAAAATTATTTCGGCCAATAATTTATTAACATATAGATGACATAGTCCATTAAATTATCTGGTCAAGTATTTCATGATTTTTTCTTTGGAAAATGGATAAAAGAAGATAAAAAAAACTAAAAAAAAAAATACCATAATTTCAGCTGGTGTCAATTAAAAAGTATTGTAAAATAATCTCTTCCTATCAAAATTTTACAATAATATATACAGTATTATGGTCTAAACAAAGGTTTTCATTTGTTACTAATAAGTCTTAAATGAGACAAATAAGATGACAAACTCTATACATCTTTTCAGGGCTAGCATTATGAAATTCTGGCTGACAGTTACCTACATAATATTTCAGCGCAAACTTGGAATTATAATAAGATCTGACTATCAAATAAATAATAAAATATGTGAAGTTTTACCATATATTGCCCCAGAAGTTTTAAACAGAGAACCATATATTTTCCTTCTAATATTTATAGTTTCAGTATAATCATAACTGAATTGTCATCTGGAAAACCACTTTTTATGACAGAAAACATAATTTACCGTATAGTTCCGAAATTAAGCACACTTTTTTTGTTATAGGGATGCTTAATTTCGGTGTATATTTTTTTTAAAAAAATCATATTTATATTAATTTTGTATTTAGGATATCTTGTGTTTCAGTGATTAGAAATTAATGTAATTTAGCTCATTGGATTCGTCTCAATGAGAGGAATCCAATGGTAGTTATTTCATATCTCTAGGATAAATATTGGCCGAGATATCATAAATTTATTATAAAAAGAGTGCTTATTTTTGGGTTATTTCTTATATGTAAAGATGCTTATTTTCGGGTAATGCTTAATTTCGGAACTATACGGTAAGTTTAGTATTAGATATATGTAATGGACTTAGGCCTGAATTTGGAAAGGAAACTCCTGAAATTTATAAAAAATTTGCTCATAAATGCATGAATGCTAATTCAGATCAAGACCAACAGCGAGTAAATTAGATGATATATTTAAGTTATACTACTAAGTATGGAAAATATCAAGAAGTCGGATATAAAGACAAAGAAGTTAAAAGTTATATTTGAAGCTGATAAAGAAATATCAAATATTTCAACCTCATATGAAAAAGTTCCTGATGTACTGTATATATACAAGTAGAGTATTTACATTTTTAATTTAACAATAACCAATTTATATATTTTTTGATCTCGTTTACTTTTAATTTTTAATAATAGATAGTGATATGAATAACTAAATAACTTATAGCTTATTTCACATTAATTTGGTATTTTCAAAATTTCTTTCGAACATACAATAACTCTTTAAATATGTGATAAATTAACTTTGTTAATAATAAAATCTTGCAAATAAGCGAAGTATGTAATTATTTAAAAATAGGTTGATAATAAAAGTTATGCTGTTTTAAATAAATTGACCAAATTCTGCTTTCACTATTTGCAAGCTTCCGTGGTACTAAAAGTCCGGAATAATTTATTATAGTTTTTCTTAACCTTCCTTCTAAATTTTCACATTAAAAAATAATTATAATTAATTATAATAAAAGAATATGAAAATAAATTTATTCTACTATTATGGGATTCAGGAGAATAAAAGACTTTACTGTACCTAACATTCTTAATGGAAATATTGTTTTTCTTTCTGTTGTGAAAGAATTGCTTTCAAGGTTTTGTTAAAATATCAATATTGTGGTACAATTGTAATTTCAATTGCCTAATCATTTGACCTTTTGCATACTTTCTGATTAAGATTTTTTAGCATTCCTTCTCCCCAGGCACGAAAAAATGCCATCCACGAAACGTCAATTCCATACCATTGATTCCAGTTTGCAACAATATGCCATTAATTCCGAATTGTGGTAATGGCCGCCATTATCAGAAAAAATTTTGATCCACTTTGGTTTTGAATCTAACGTTTTAAAAACGGCATCAAAGGATGACGTAGTATACCAAGCATCTTGCTTTATGATTTAATTCTTGATCAGAATTATTAAATTGTTTATATTTAAATAAAAATTAAAGTTAAAATTCAGATTAATAATTTAAAATATTCAAATATTTACCTTAAGAACTAATTAATAATAAAAATCAATTTTAGAGATTCTCATGAAAATGACTATTTTACTTTTCACCGCCAATGTATTGCAATATTTAATAAACATTACGCTGAATTTTCTGATCCATTATATTTGTTAAAATATTTTATTAACTCTTAGAAAATGGGAAAATCAAATGTTGCATGAAAAGAATTAAATGCATTAGATGATCGTTTGGTACAAATTGTTTTCGATTACATCTTCATGAAATTCTTATTGATACGTACAGTATTTAAATTTAGATGAGGATGACACTAATAATTCAGAAGTAACATTACTTGATGACCTAGACGATTTCATAATGAATAATGTATTTAAATTTGGACGAAATTATCGAGGATAGTGAGAACAATAATATGAAAAATATTCAAAATATAAGTGAACCAGAAAATAAAATTGATATAAATTGCCGAAGCTGATGAAATAATTGATGCAAAGTAAATACATTTTCGCTTTTACGATAATATACAATATTGCAAGAAATAAATAAATTTTCAATCTTTATTTTTTCTTATATTCTTATTTATTTGAAATTTCATGATAAATTCTTTACATAATACATATAATAAATAAATACATTAAAAAATAATGTTTGGACACAAGTTAAAATTTCATAATTTACGGAAATTTGAGCACGTTTAGGAAATTTAGGCCAAATTTCGGAATTTAACCTTAAAAGGCGAAATGTTTCGCCAATCATGAAACAGTTTCGCCACCAGCATTAATATAACCTTTTGTTGGAATTGTGAAATAAGCTTTAAATATTATACAAGACGAGAGAGATAAATTCGACATTTTTACAAATGTCATCCATCCAGTAGTAGTTGTAAAAAATGAAATCACCAATATTGGATTCGTCTCATTAAAACGCGTCGGATGATAGTATTTCATATTTCTATGATCACTTGATGGCGCGCAATAAGTAAATTTGTCTTTAGATCATTTTTTTGATGTCATTTCTCTTTTATCGATGCAGAGTCTTGAAATTAACATCATCGACGAGATGAATCTAATGATTGTAATTCAATCAACTGGATGGCAAATAGTTTCGAAATGTAATTCTAATAATGAGCAATAAAAAATGAGCGACGGTTATTGCATGGTCTTGGACAATAAAGGATTTTTATATAATTTCGGAACGATCTAGAACTGAAAAGAAAAATGAAAAAAAAATTTTTTTTTCGGAGTTCAGAATTTAAAAAACTTGCTTTTATAATATTTTTTTATTTTTTGAGGGAAAAAAAAAAAAGTTTTTCGAAGCTAAGATGGACTAAATTTATCCTTACAGTATAAACTGCGTGAGATTATTTATATATGTTGAAATATTTTATAAACTTATTTATTTATATATATTTATTTAATTATGTAAAAAAATAAAATAATAGAATAGAATAAAATAAAAAATTGACAAAAAAAAAAAAGAAGAAAAAAAGAAAAATTCATTCAGCATTGCGAATTAGTTCAAACGCCTTAAATAAAACATCACTAATAATTGGTAATTTAATACTTAAAATAAAAACTATATCTCTTACGGTATGGTTATGCAAAACGAAACCAAGATCGGTAAGAAGTCTTACTCTTCGACATACTTCAAATTCATTCGGGCAATCTGAAGGTCTTGAAAGTGTTGGCGGAAATAAAATTGAAAAAATTCCTACCATGACAAAATTATTTAATTCATGACATATTTCATGATATCCTAATTGTTTCCACCAATTTACTAACTCGGGATGCATGGCAATTGTACGACCTATGATTTGTAATTGGTTAATTCCTTCATAATCATGACCATAACCATATTTTCCAGAATATCGAGAATAATACATAAACTTTGAACTAGGAAGTAAGGGAATGAATTTTTTATTAAATATTAAATTTTTTAATTTGAATTTGTTGTTTGAAAATCTAGTTGACAGGAGGTTAAATAGCTCCATATCGTTGCCCTTTAGCATGAGGCTAATTCCGTATAATTTAAAGGAATGATCTATCAAATAATTGAATACGGGTAACGACAAATCACTTGCCCAGTAATAACGCAACTTTTCTTGACATACTTTTAATTTGTGTTCGTTTATTACTTGTAATATTTTATTATTATAAAGAACCTTTAATTCTATCAATCTTCGATCGTATTGCCAATACTGCAACAATAAACGTTGCATTAAGTACCTTGAAAATATAGCCTTCTTTGAAATTATGCATTTGATAACATCTAGCGTTAAGAAATTATTTCCAAGCCTCAGTGCATGATATATTGCGCGTGCTTTTCCGTATTTAGTGATAACCCATTCGGCTCTGGCATGAGGGTCTTGTGAAATTACTTTCCACATACTGTTCGAAAGTATTAAATCGAGTGGTTTATCAACGTATTTGAAAATTTCGATTTTAATTTCGTACAAGATATTACTCATTGTTGAAGTGAATAAAGTAGAAGTTTGTAGGAAAATAAAATGTTTTTTTTTTATTAGAAGAATAAGAGTTTTTTTTTTTTTTTGTAAAGGTGAATACAATTTTTTTCGTAGTGAATAGATTTTTTTTTAATAAAATTTTTAGAAAGTAGTAGGAAAGGAAGATAAAAAAAAATGGAAAGTTATTTATACTTAATTATTAAAATATCCCTATTATTAAAAACGAAGTATATGATAACATCACAGTTATCTTTTTATCTTTGTTTAGCAAACATAAAAAAGACAATAACCATAATATTATAACGGGGATGAATCGGTCGCACCGATCATTTTTTTATATTAATATCACTAATGTTTTGCTCATCACACCCATCACAGAGATAACAATCGTGAAACACAAAATGAAAAATATATTACCAAATGAAAATGTAAAAAAAAAAAATCCTTTGATATTTATCCTTATATAGTATAGTTCCCTGCATTTTCTTTTTATTTATCCTTCAATAAATGCAATAAAATCACCAATACAATTCGGATTTCGAAGTTACGAAATTATTGGATTTTTTTATCTTTTTTTTTTGTTTTTTTGCCGTGCACCATGCTACATCATTTGATTACAATATACGATATATATATATTAAATATTATAAACCATTTTTATGGAGTCTAACTAAATTTGGTTGTTTTCAAAGAGAGAAAATCAATCAAGCAAAATATAGTAACACCACCAGAAAAAATCTTCATTGATATATAAAAAAATTATTCTTGCTAATTATGGTTCGGAAATTGGTTTAGTACGTGTACTTTAAATCTACCAAAAACAGAATTTCTATTGAACCTATTGAACTCGTTAAATATACTTTTTTTTTTAATAAACATGGCCAATAAATTGCAATATTTTTTTTTTTTGTCATGTGAACGCGAAATTGATCGAAAATATTTTGAAAAATTCCTCATAAAATAAATATCATATAATAAAAAACTCTATCTATCCAAATTGTTACATATAATGATTCGACTCATATATATTATTAAGTTACATGCGTAAATGCGTAATTATTTCTTTTTTGTTTATTTCTTCTTAATACGTGGAATAGTTGGTTGATGACGATCAGAAACAACAGTAAATCTTGTCTATAAAATAATATGATATCTTAGTTTCACTCGGATTAAATGTTAATTATCATAAAACATCATCATTCTAATAAATAAATTACTCACCAGGATCTGTTGAATTTTTTGTTATTCCAAAAAGACCATATTCCAAAAATAATCATTTCAATATTTTTTTCTTTAGCCTTCCATGATTTTTTTTCTACAAATTGTCTCTTCAATTAAAAATTTTATTTATAACTATTGTTGTACATCTTGTACTTTTAAATTATTCTCGTGAAGAGTAATTAATTGTTCATAAATTGCGTCGCATGTTTCTATTCTTAAACCCCGATTATCAAATTATGTATCGCCAATATCAAAGATGAAGCAGTGAAAATCTAGTTGTAAGCATAACAAGAGTAATGAATATTATTAATTTTCGTAATTTCTCATTTTTAAATATTCACCTTGATTTCTTCATGATTAATTGATCTTTTTCATTAATTGACGAACATCACTCGTTGAA
>QKYT01000251.1:94742-136893 GCA_003550305.1 Glomus cerebriforme
TATCATTAAGATCACTACGGCATTATTTAATTTGCTTCTAAAAATTAGTGAGATCTGGACAAATTAAAAAATATTTAATTTGTCTATATTTTCATAGCCATCATGAGATGGATAGTATTCAGTAGGGAGAATTCTTGGACGTAGAAAGAAGGGGATGAATTTTATTAAGATTAAATCTTCAATTTCGTGAATATTTTCAAAAAATTTTCGTGATGCTGGACGAAGTTAAAAAATGGAATGATTCAATATCATTCTCTTTAATGAAGGTATCTCCTTTTAGTACTTCGGACATCAATTTTGTAAAACTATAATTTTGTAAATAAGATTAATCATATTATATGGTTGATGCATCGGGATTTATGGATTAAGAATATTAACTTTGATAATTACATTACAAAATTCTTACCATTTTGACAACTTAGATTGATTTTCTTAATAATTTCTCAAATTATGGTTCTCCTTTGGGAACAGCCTACAACCAAAGAGTCCTTTTTCTAGAGCGAAAGTAAAAAAAAAATTCCTTCTTAGATCACCGTCATTACATCATGCTATTCTAATATTTCGACAAAATTTATAATTAAATTGAGAACCTAGCTCATTTAACAGTCACAATAAAGTCATAAATTCATTGACAATTGTAAAATTTTGAGTTTGCAACTGAAAAATCCATTAAAGAATAACAAGACGAAAAAAATTTTTTAAACGTTTGTTTAACGTGCGTGTAACGTAAACTCGTGATATCGACATATGGGGGATCTAAATCCCGAATTTTCCAATAATTTTTCACTCACGTGTCACAAATATGTGTCACCCCGTTTGAAATAGTAGATGCAACTGATCATCAATTTGGCTATTTGTTTTTTAATTTTTAAGGTGTACAGCAAAGATAAATTTGGCTATTTGTCTTGCCAAATAAAGGGATCGTCTAAAGCGGGGGCAAATCATGTGATTTACAAAAATACAAATTTATAAATTATTTTTGAAAACTTTGAAGTGTATTTTAGCCTGCTCTGAATATTTACTTAAGGAAATAAAGTAGGTTAAAAATACTGGTTTTGACTTTACATATGGACGAACGAACTTCGCCGATCATATCCAAAAATGGATAAATTAATTTTGACGAAAATGAAAAAAGTCAAATAAATCAAAAGTGGTATTCATAACCTCATTTTGCGCTCTAAGTAAACTTGCAGAGCAGGCTAAAATACACCCAATATACATAATTTGGGAAGTTATATAAGTGGAGGAAAGTTTTATTTGGACAAGCAATTTTTTTCGAAGTCACGTGATTTGCCCCTGCTTTAGACGTGAAAATAGTCAAGATCATGGATTGATGGTAAAAATTGATTCCGATCAGCCAAATATAATTTATCATATTTATAAAAGTTTTTTCAATGTTAAAAACAACATAGAAGAATCGATTCCAATCCCTAGTTAAGAGGTGCTTTAGGCTACTTTAGTACTTCTGTTTTAATACTTCAAAAATTCAAACAAATATAAAACCTTTTAAGAAAGCGACCGTGAATTAATTGATATAACTTTTAATAAAAAGAAAGCAGATGACAATATGAAATATGTAATTTTTTTGATCACAACAACAGATTTTATAAATATACCCTATAAAAAAAAAAATACAGAAGGACACCATTTCAGACTTTTTTGGATTCCTTTTTTATAAGGAATAAATTTCAAAATCTTATTCAGCCGAGCTGATAATGAACGTTCGATTATTAATGTTTCTTCATTAGCTGGTACGGTGTTAGAAAGCGTTAGAACAATCAAAATCATGGTGCGAGTCAATCATCACGATGGCTCACAATTTCTTCTGTTCAAATTACGATTTTAAAGACATCACGCCAGCAAATTTTTGATCCTGTACGTTAATATTTCATCTAAAATTTAAAATTTACACATGCGCAGCTCGGACATAACAACACGTGACCCATATAATTACGTCACCGCACGTGCCATCCTGTCGGTGATCACCACTTAAAATGGCACACATTACAAATTTACAATATGCATTAATGCGTGCGATAATTCATATTCTGCGGTTTCTAGCAAATCATCGTCCTTACTCTGCTACACGTGATCCATACGTTACGTCACCACACGTGATCCATTGTTAAAATTCTAATTCTTCTGCAAACATTGAACGAACGTTTATTTTAAACTAAAGTGTTTAAAATTCATAAAAAAATGAGTAAAACAAATTTTAAAAGTTTAAAATATTTTCTTTACTCTGCTACACGTGATCCGTGCGATTACGTCACCACACGTGCATCCACTTTTGAATTCTCCTGCAAATACGAACGAACGTTTATTTTATTAAACTAAAGTTAAAATCCACGAAAAACACCATTAAAAATAGTAAATGATATTTTAATATTTTTAAAGTTTAAAAATCTTTTCTTTACGTTGCAACACGTGATCATACGATTACGTCACCACACGTGCCATCCATTTTAACATTCCCCTGCAATTTGTTTATTTTTATTAAATTAAAGTTAAAATCCGCGAAAACCCATAAAAAAATGAGAAATGATACTTTGATATTTTTGCAATAAAAGTACAATATGCATTTTTAATGCGTGCGATAATTCAGGCCGAATCTGCAATTCCCGGCTAAATTACAAATATATTAATCACGTGATTGTAAAATGTTATAGGAATTAAAAAATTCTGCGAATCATCGTCCTTACTCTGCTACACGTGATCCATACGTACGTCACCACACGTGATCCATTGTTAAATTTCTAATTCTTCTGCAAACATTGAACGAACGTTTATTTTAAACTAAAGTGTTTTTAAAAATTCATAAAAAATGAGTAAAACAAATTTTGATATTTTTAAAAGTTTAAAATATTTTCTTTACTCTGCTACACGTGACCCATATAATTACGTCATCACACGTGCCATCCATTTTAACATTCCCCTGCAAATATGAACGAACGTTTATTTTTATTAAATTAAAGTTAAAATCCGCGAAAACCCATTAAAAGATGAATAAATGATATCTTTAGTATTTTTAAAAGTTTAAAATAATCTTTTCCTTTACTTCATCACAGTGACGTCACCGCACGTGCCATCCATTCCTGCAAACACGAACGAACGTTTATTTTATTAAACTGAAGCTAAAATCCGTATAAATCCATTAAAAAACGAACAAATAAAATTTTGATATTTTTAAAAATTAAAAAAAAATAAAATATTTTTTTCTCGACTCCGGATGTTGATAATCTAAATGATCGTCAGATATACCAAATATTGCCAAAAATGCGGGCTATTGGTGACGACATCATTGAAATTCCCAAATCATACCAGATTATAAGGATGTATCACCCCAAAACACCTTCCTAATAAGTTTTGAAATGGAAATTGGTAAAGAGAGGCGATATATTTGTTTCAAAAATTACGTCAATTAATGCATGAAGAACAATAGGATCAACAAATTAGTATTGTTCTCTATCATTCAGATGATAAAAATATACAAAATGGTTAAAAAAAAGTTATCAAAAAGACCATTTTTGTGTTGATAATAATATTATAATCATATGTATTTTTAATTAAAATGTAAAATACTTGTTTTCAATGTTACATGAGAAAAATGCCAAGAAATTTATCTTATGATTTCATAAATTTTCTATACAGGATTTCTATAAAAAAAAATAAAAAAAGGGTCATGAGAATTTTCAAATTTTTATGCTAACGATATTAATTGATCATAAATATATAATAAAAATAAATTTAGAAATGTTACATGACTCAGCCAATGCATGTTGGCGTTTCAGAATGTGTCTTCCATATCTTTTATTATAAAATAATACTTTTTTTTTTAAAAAAAAAAAAAAANATTAACCTAATGNAGTATCNTTTAAAAAGAAAATTTTNAATACGAATAAATTTAGATAAAATTTTTTTCTGTTTCTTGAAAATACAAGATTTTTTTATATTATTTTTAAAGAAAAAATTTTCAAGTTGTATTGTGAAAATACGGAATGTTCCTTTTTTTTTTGCTAAATGTCACCGCAGTTGATGATCATCGCACTTGGAATTTTGATCACCTGCAGTGATATTTAGCAATTTTCTTTTTTTTTAATTTTAGTTGATCGTCATTATTTTCACAAGGGATACAAGGGATCTACATGATGTGACATAATATATAGAACACCATTATATAAAAAATTATGTGAGCATTATATAAGTCTTTGTTTTAAAACCAAAAATATATTAATAATCCGTTTTTATATAAAAAATAAAATAAAATATTTAAAATATTTTTTCTTTGTCTTTGATACATTTGATTATAATTTATTATTTTGCCTGGGACTTTCCTAATTTGAGAACCAAATATTTAAAAAACTGTAAAAAAAATTCCCATGTATCAAAATAAATATTATAAACTAAAACATAATTGGTAATTCTATCTGAACAAAAGCATTTTTAAATGTTTGGCTGATTTTTTTTTTATTACGTTATCGTATATAAAATAAAGTAGTGACAGATACAATGCTGATAACGACTTTTAATATATTAAAATATGTTATTTATTTTACAATGAATGTATAAATTATTATTTGTCATTTTAATTTTCTTTCAACAAAAATGATTTAAGAACGAAGTTCGTTAAAAAATTTTTTTTATAACCAATTATATTTTTTTGATAGTTTCTTTTACGTTTTCATAAGAATGATACATACACTCTTTTAAACATTTTATTTGGTAAAAAAACACTTTTATACGGACGAAAAAAATATATTCCACAAAATCCGAGGTCGGTTGACGGTTATTAGATTTATAAAAAATGGAAAAATTGGAAGTTTTTACCATTTCAGAATGTGAATTTCCTAATTAGTCGATAAATATCAAAAAAAAACATTATTTAATCGCTCGTTTTTTTAACGTCTCTAAAGCTATCAAATATTTATTTCATAAAAAAAAATTTAATCGCTCGTTTTTTTAACGTCTCTAAAGCTATCAAATATTTATTTCATAAAAAAAAAAAATCCCTTTATTATCTTATATCTTTTACACATCACACTTTTTTTTTTTAAAAAAAAAAAAAATAAATTACTTTAACAATGTCGGACTTAATAATTGATATATATGGAACCTGCCCTGATTGTAATAAAAAACGAATGAACTTTGGATGGTGTATGAATTGCAACGTTGAACGTTTGCTAAATGATAATAGATGGACCAGTGGAGATGAAAGAATCGATAATTTCATAAAGCATACGCAAAAAAATGCTAGAGATTGTGCGGACTATCTTGAGTGGATTGAATTCGATCAATTCGATTTAGTAAGGAATACACGAAAATTCGGAGGGTTTTCAACCATATACTCTGCAATGTGGATGGAAGGTCCTAGATGGAATTATGATGAAGCTACCGGAGATTGGATAAGTGTTGGTCCAATTAAAGTTGCTCTTAAAAGATTAGACGATTCCCAAAATCTCAGTCAACAGTTTATTAATAAAGTAAGTATATAATGAATCATTATGAATTTAAAATTTTGTCATAATCTTACATTTAAATAACGATAATATATCATTTTCTTTTTTTATCATTAAAAACAAAGTTATTCGAATACTTTAGATGTTTACAAAGCAGTTCACTTGCAGATTACTATGGTTTTACACGGGATGAAACGTCATGTATTATGATCGTTATGAAATTTTATGAAAATGGGAATTTATATTCATATCTTGATTCGTGGGCAGGTCACATCTGTTGGAGAGATATGATTGATATTTTATGGTCGATTTCATCAGGTCTGCAAAAAATCCATGATTTTGGATTAGTACATGGAAATATTCATGGTGGGAATATATTATTGGAAGAAACCGAAAATATTAGGGATGCAAGTATCGCTGACTCAGGATTGATCGGTCCTTCTTTCAAACCATACGAAAATAAAATTTTTGGGGTAATTCCATTCATTGCTCCAGAAGTTCTCAGCGGGTATGAAGCAACTAAAGCGTCTGATATATACAGTTTTGGTATATTAATGTGCATGCTATCTACCTCGACCATTCCTCACGGGGGCAGAGCCCATGATAAAACATTGATATATAATATATGCAAGGGACTAAGACCTAAGTATAATGATTATACTCCGAAAGTTTATCTCGAACTAATGGAGAAATGTTTAAACGGAAATCCGTTCGCTAGACCAACAGCATGCGAATTGAATGAAGCATTCGCAAGATGGGTTACAGCCGTTTGTGATGATCCTGAACCTTCTTGTTTATCTAAACAATTCGACTTGGCAGAAAATATTAATTTTTTAAATTTACAATCTAAAGATTATATTCGACAAGTAAATATTCATAATAATGCTATTTATTTTAGCAGAGATTTGACAAATATTATTATGAATAGAAATAGATTGTAATAGTAATTTAAAATTTTTTTTTTATAAAAGATTCTATATTTTTTTTTTCAAAATTAAACAATAGTTATCATATTATATGAGATTAAAATTAAAAATATTTGTATTTTTTATTTAAAATATATATTTAATAAAAGAGTTATTTATTTACTTCTTAAGTAAATCAAAAACAAAAAAAAAAAAAAAATGACGTAACATAAATCACTAGAAATTATAAAATTTTAAAAAGAATAAAAAACTCTTAAAAATAAATCTATATGTATTTTAATGATTACAAAATAACCACCACTCGGAAAAAGGAAAGTAAAGATAAATTGCATGACACGAAGTGAAGGATTAAATAAGCTTAATTACGTTCATATATACTTGTTGCGGAGTAGCAGCCATCTGAAACCGAAGTTCATTGTTATTGATTTCATACTCATTTTTGTATGAAGTTTTTCCTTCTTCTGTTAACGCTTGATCGCTCGTTAACGTTATGTTTTTTTTACTTAATTTTTGATGAAAAATTATGAAACCATTTGGTGTCCTTTTATGTCTTTGACAGATTTCATTTTAAATAAAGAGAATGAAGAACGTGTGTTTAGATTCTTGGCTGATTTGAGCTTGATTGGCTCTTCTTTCAGCTGAATTTTTCTGCTTATATATTCGCCATTGGATTTAACATATTTTGGAGGAATGAATTTCTCCAGAATATTTTCATATTCATAATTATTCTCTAAATAATTGTCTTTTATTTTGGCTTTCGCATTTATATTTCAATAGTATTTGCAAACGGCATATTTTAAATTTCTTTTTAATCTTAATTTGTGTCGCTGTAAACGCTGTGTTGGTTTAATCCAATTATTTAATGTACTATTGTTGCTTTAACTGTTGATAGAATTTATAATAAATCTATAAGTACTTATAACCTGGCTTATAAAGCGTGTGTAATTAATAGGATTAAACATTTAAACCTTTGGGAGAGAATAAAAAGAATATATTTTTAACGGATTTGTTTTTTTTTTGTAAAATAATTTGTGAAAATGTAGGTGAGGATTTATTGCGATAATTTTATCGGAAGTTTGTAAAAATTTCATTGATAATTTTTGTTGCTTTTTTTTGTTTTTTTTGGGGGAGGAAAAGCTAAAGAGTTTTACTCTTCTTTTTATAATTAAATGTATAGTGACTAAATTTATCACATGATCACGAAATTCAGTTGTTACGCTAGACAATAAAATAAAAATAATATATTTTTTTCCCATATCATGTAAAATATTATTTAGTTACGCAACTGGATTTTTTTTTTTTTTTTTTGCATGCAATCAGGAACTCAGTATAACTAAAATTGACCTAGCCCGAAATTTGTCCAATAAGAATAATTTTTTTTGTTTCTGAATGTGGTAATTATTAAAAAAAAATGTACCGGACCGTCCGGACGAGAATAAATTAATAAGGTAAAAATAATCTAAATTATCATACTAAAAAAATTGTTGTTGCTTTTTTTAGATTAAAATATCTTTCTATTATATTTTTTGTTCTCTTATTTTAGATAATATAATTGACGAATTTGGTGCTACCTCCGAACTTTCGCGTAAATTATAGTTTGTAACCAAATGGCGCTTTTGTTTGATCAGTTTGATATTTTCAAAAATTTTTTTCTTTATAATCAGCGTTACGAAAATAATATTAGTTATACATCTGCATGCTTTGAAATCCTGAAACAAATCGTAAATCACTCCCAAAATTTTCGTAATTAATTGATGTTTTAAGAATCAAAAGCAATAAATCGTGAAATGTTTAACAAAGCTAAAAATAAAACCAATAATGATTTTGAAAATCGGAGTATTTTTATTCCTTTTTTTAGTGCTTTTGAAAACTAAATTATTAAATCAATTGAATCAAAAATTCCCCCAAAAATTGGTTTATATCACGTGAATATCGGAGAGAGAGATGGTTTTCTTTTTGAATTTTGGAACGATCCATATTATTATTTGATCGATTAAACAAAGTTAAAAGTTTCCCCGACATTGAAAATCAAGAAATTCGTATAATTCTTTAATAATTTAAATACCTTTTATCTCTTTCTTACTAATTATTGTCTTCCGGCCACGTTCTTTTAAACCGCTAAATACCATTTCCTTTTTTAAAAATTGCTTTTGTTCTCCAAAATTACCATATTTGGTTATTCATTCATTTCATTGTGATAGATATCCCTGTCTTGCTTTAAACCAATCCGGACTAGGTCATTTTTATAATCAATTTAAAGCCAAATTTGGACATTGCCGAAATTTTTTAATTATTTTATTTTTAAACAAAGATTATTGCATTATTGCCATTAGCAAATTAAATCAAGTATTTTTTGTATCAGATTTTTATGACCGTATCATGCATAATCGAATATAAATAAATTTCATTGTAAGAGTCTTCAAATTTGGATATTGGACTTGGCATGCTTTTTATATGAGTATCCAATTAGAGACATTACTTCAAAAATGATACAATAACGTTTTATATAATAACGTTTTATTTATTTATTTTTTTTTAAATAACAAATAACTTATAATAATAGGGTATCACCAGCGGTGATTCTCACTACCGGACTACCGGTGATTGTCACCACTCACCGATCTAATAATTTTTATAGTTTTTATATTGAAATTATATTTTTATAAAGATTTAAATTAACTTGCATATTTATATGAAATTTGCAAAAAGAAAAGATCTTTCTCATATTAGAAAAGCTGTTGTTCAGATAATTTTTGGGAAAAACATAAAAATTCGATTTTTACTTTAAGAAAAATTTTTAACCAATAATCTCTAAAATTTAGTGCGCTTTATATCCAAAATATTTATCTAACATGAAACAAAATTTTTCCTTTAGCATCTTAAATCTGGCCGAAATTATGATGTTCGGCCAGAATTAAGCGGTGATACGAATTGATAATCGAACATCCTCCTATACGCTAGTGTATTTAACTAAACAAATCATGAACCACCTTGTTCTGCACCATTTGCTATTGCTGAAGCCAACATTCCTTGATGTACTGCATATACTAAATAGGTAATTCTGGTATTCGCGAATGATGGTTCTTTCAGAAACGCGTGATCTATGTTACCAATAAAGCCATTTCCCTTTGTAACTAGTGTGAGGAATTCTTTCATAGAAACTACAGCAATACGAAGGACACAAATCAGAATGTGTGAATTGTTGCCATACACTAAAACCGAGAATCTATTAATAATTTTATTTTACAAATAATTTAGGATCAAATTTACCATCAGCTATACAAACACATCGCAAGCAAACATCCTAACGTAGATTCATAACTGGAACGAGTGGTCGATCAGAGAAAAATAGGAAGTAAAGAGTATAAAATTTAGAATGAAAAATATAGAATTAAATAAAATAATTAATTATTATAAGTAATACTAAAATTTTATAATGAACGGCTTTTCGTGATAATTATTTTAAATTAATTGCCTGAATTTTATTATCCCTTGCGATCTTTCCTCTTAAAGGCCATATCAATTAATTTGCGTTCACCTTCTTGAATCAGCCTAAAAGAATTTTTATGTCAGTTTAGATTTTTTTCGCCTAAAGCCCTTTCTAACATTGAAAAATTTTTTTTACTTGCCTCAAGTTTATTATACCCAACACGAAACATATTACATCCAGTATATTGGACTTCTGTTGAGCCCCGTAATTGCATTGAACTCTTCGTACGTACGGAACAAGAATGATTTCTTCGATTCTCAAATCTTTTTAAGACTTTATGTATTATTCTTGATCCGTACGCGTTTGCCATTTGGATAAGATAAAGTAATTTTATCGTGAATCTGTGAATAATCTTGCGATGTAGTTGGAGTTCACCAAATAAGGAATGTTACAATTTTGCTTATAGTATAGCAAAAATTATTTTAATAAAAATTTATTAAATCTTAGGACGTATACAAAATTCAAAAATTTTTTCCTAAACTAACTATATTTCTTATGACAAATATTTGTAAAAATAGAAAATTAAATAAATGAGAAGTTATTATCATCATTATCTTTGTTATCTTTTGAAAATTCATGTAATGATTGAATAAGTGAAATTCCGGCTCCTAGCATGGCCCTTCTTTTAGGTGTTTTAACTGCTTGATAAGCCAAATATCCAACTGCTGCAACTCCAGCAATGGCAGCGACAGCAGCAATTCCAATGGCAGCTTCTTCAGATATTCCAGAAGATGAACCTTTTTTAGCCNGAAAAAAAANNTTAATTAAGAATGATGTTCCAAATTATGTTTATGAAAGAGAATGCAATTACCTCGGGTGAAAGTAGTAGTAGTTGAAGTTTGACGATTGTAACTTCGGATATTATTTAGTTGAAGTTCATTGTATCTACTTGAAAATGTACAAGCTTCTTTAAGATGTTGCATAATAATTCCATCGTTATCAATAAATTCAAGCGTAGCTTCTTTCCAGCTATTATTATCAATATTATTCGTAAATGTTGCTCCAAGAATTGTAATATATTTTCCCTTAAACTTTTCTAAAGCTAACTTTTTATGTTTCAAAGCTTGAGCTCGAATTACACTTCTTGACTCTCCTGCAATAAGCATATTTTTCTCATTTAACCACTTGACCTCAACTACAACGAAAATACCATAATCTGAAGCNAAAACAAAACTTCCTTTGTGATGATTATAATAATCATCATGNGNCTCCCAAGAATANTCAAATAAATATTCAAATCCTGGAAGATAATCATTTAAATTATTTAAAAGAAGTTGTTTTAATTCTCCNTCATNTTTATTCATTTCTNGGNTNGGTAACCAAGTACNTCTCTTTTGATTATTTACTTTTTGAAGATGTTGAGTAAAACTATCATACCATTCTTTTGAGATCTCCAAAAGGCCTTTAATCAATGAATCATTATTAAATTTCATCCATTTAAATTCTATTCTCCAAGTACTGAAGATCGTACCAATCGAAAATTTTTTCATTTCTTTATGTAATATTCTATTTCTAAAGAGTTGAACAAATTCTTCATCAATACAATTATTAACTTCATTAATGCTATGAAGTTGCTTATGTTTCATTGTACTTCCATCATAAGAAATTTCTGTGGAGGTTTGATCATTTTGAATAGTTTTAAAAATTTTTTTACAGATTAACAAGATAAGATTTTGTTTATCTTCATTATTTTGTAAAATAAAAAAGTTTGCTGGGTTATTAACATTACAATTATAACAGTGACAATTTAAATTCATGATATTCATGATGAACAGGTTGAGTTTGAAAAAAAAACTCAGAAGAGAAAATTCTGAAACTCGTTTTTTTGTAACAATTTATGTGGAAATTTGCTAAACATCACCACTAGTGACCGTCAACAGTAGCAGAATTACATCAACTTCTACCAGCATTAATCTTAATTTTTGCATCACCTGTTGTGATGGTGATCGAACTTCCAATTTCGGAAACAAAAGCATTCTTTTTTAGATTATTGGCGTTGTACTAAGTTGTACAATGGTACAGACATATATATATATGCACCCCTTCTTTTGTGTGCCAGGTTGATGGCGCATGCGATGACAAATAAACGTGACAAATAGGGTTCACACCACCATAAAAAACCTCAGATAAATAGTAATTTTGAATCACAATCGGCGACAAAAAAATATGCAGCCACACGTTTATTAAATGTGCCATGTTTGTGGCGCAGCTAGCCGATGTGGCGAAACAAAAAATCATGACATATAACTTTTAAAAGTTACTAAATCTACCTAATTTTGTCTGCTCTGCAAGTTTACTTAGAGTGTTAAAAGCAGTTTTAAACATCATTATTGACTTATTTGACAAAAATTTTATTTCGTCAAATCCATTTTTGGAAATAATCGGCAAAGATGGTAAAATCAATCGTTTATATGTAAAGTCAAAAAAAGCATTTTAAACCTTCTTCCAAAGTATAAGTAAACTTGCAGAGCAGCCGAAATTACATCTACTGTAAAAATTTAAAAG
Source organism: Glomus cerebriforme (assembly GCA_003550305.1). Taxonomy (NCBI): domain Eukaryota; kingdom Fungi; phylum Glomeromycota; class Glomeromycetes; order Glomerales; family Glomeraceae; genus Glomus; species Glomus cerebriforme. The sequence continues at coordinate 107,120 of QKYT01000251.1, forward strand.
CTTTATGTCAAAGAAAAAAATTGCTATGTATTTTTTTTTGAAAAAGTATTTCGCCACAAACCTGGCACACATTCAAGGGGTGCTATATGCATATATGCATGCGCCACCAACCTAGCACACAAAAACAGTTTTGACGTATGACGTAATAAAGTATCGTCATTTAAAAACAGAAATTTTGCCATTGATTCCTTGACTTCCACCAGAAAAAAAAAATGAAAATTTCTTTGCAGTATTATAATCAAAAGTAGTAATGGAAATTTAACTCTACAATTTATTTATCATGTCATATTTACATAAAAAACCATATTGAGCGTCTATAACAATCTATGGCAATAAATTTTAATCAAAAAAAGGATATCTCAATTCTATAGATTTAAATATGACAATCCAGAAATTGTTTATAATAATATTCATGATTTATTATTATTCATATATACAGGATTCTGTGATTTGAAATATTTTAATGTCTATTTTCTTGATTTTTTTTTTTGTGGTTTAAAAGTTTTCTTTAATTTATATTTGTTTGAAATTAATATATCCACATTAAGTATAAATACATAATTTTCAAAGTCTTTCAATAAAATATTTTATTATTATTTTTATTTTTTAAAAAAAAAATACTTTTTGAAAATGAAAATTGAATGAAAAAAAATCAAATTTTTATTTATTTTAATCAACTTTTAAAATTTCAAAAGTCAGAATCTTTTTTTTTTAATTACAATCTTCATGTTTGTTAATGAAATGGTTTGTTTTATTTTAAAAAATAGTTGAATTGAAAAAATACCGATAATATAATACAAAATTAAGAAATAGTTTAAAGTTAGTACGCGTCAGTCACGTCAAACGTCAAATTATATTTAATAAAAAAATTCGTATTGTCGATCACGATGTCCTAATGTTAACCGGAAACTTGTTACACTAGTTCACTGATCACGTGCGTGGATACTGCGTGGATGGGTGTCGACTCCGGACAATAGAACATAAATAATTTATAATAGCACGATTATCTATTAATGAATATTGTAATATACTTCTATAAGGTTAAGATCAAAGTCCGAATATGTTGCTAATAAAGTACCGTGTGACAAATTGATGATCAATTATGCTCGTAGGCTATAGTATTATAATTGGTAAAAATAAAAGAAAAAAGAAGAAAAATTCGAATTTTCATGATATAACTTTCAAGTTTTTTTAAGACAATATAATAAAAATCCTGTTTATTCAATAAAGAAAAATATAGTTCATCTAAATTTATTCGTATTAATAATTCTCTTTGAAAAAGATACTCCATTAGGTTAAAAAAAAAAATCAATAAAAGATACAAAAGATAGCATATGATTCATTTTGAAACGCCAATATGCATTGGAATTCCCATCATGTAACGTAATTTCTAAAATTATTAATAAATTAATATTTAGAAAATTGCAATGATAAATTAATATCGTTAGCATAAGATTTTGAAACTTCACACGACCCTTATTTTTTTTTGTAAAAATTTGGCGTAGGATTTGTAATCATAGGATACATTTCTTGCATGTTCCACATATAATTGCACCATTGAAAACTAGTATTATCAAGTATTTCACCATTTAATTAAAAATATATAATATATTTTTATAATAACGACATAAAAATGACCACTTTAATCACTATTATTTGTCCCTTTTGTATAACTTAATTAACTGAATTGATAGCGTATAATACGCCTTTGAAGATCGTATTGTTCTTTGTGCATTATTTTACGTAATTTCTTCATATGTCTGGAACAAATATAACGAACCTCTTTACCAATTTCTATTTCAAAACTTATTAGGAAATGTCACGATTTTATGATCCGCAAATGATTGGCTTAAATGAAGGATGACATCACCAACTTTTTTTGATCGATCATATTCTGCATATCTGATGTATACTGTATATCTAAAAAATTTAGAATAAAAAAAAATCATTTATTCATTTTTTTTTCATGGGTCCTTTGAAATTTCCATTTTTAATTTTTAATAAATAAAAATTTTTACAATAATAATGCAATAACAATCGAATATCAATAGATTTTTTATCGGTCTGAATTTTCTTGAAAAAACTTGATTGGAATAATCACATCTAGTTTAAATTTTCCTTATCCCTTTCTAAATTAGTTATTATCAATAAAAAAATTTAAACCAATAAAAAACATATATCAGATAAAATATACTATATGATTTATATTTTAAAAGGCTATCCAATCGTCATTGGACATTATAAATCACGTGATTGATGACGTTTAAAAGATATTCAGAATGTCAGATGTCAATTTGCGTCAGACGTCGACTGGCCTAAATTATGATCCCATTTGGGCTGATCTTTATAATTCCCTAAGAAGGTATGGCCAGAATTAGTCATCTGACAGACTGACACGCGTCAGCTATCAGTTCGACACCTGATGCACAACACTTTTAAAATCATTATTATAATTTATATTTTGGTAATGCATTGCTAAATTCTCATGAATGTTATATAAGAATTGTTTAATGTAGGAATTATTTCCCATGAAAAAAATTATAAGTTTATTTAAATGAAGGGAAAGAAACAATATTTCGTCTATTTGAAATCATATGATTATTGGTAGGATGCCATCTACAACTTAGTAATATTCAAAATTCTATATAAACGTAAAAATTAATGTAATATCGATATTTAATATCAACAATATAATTAACAAATATTTTCTGTATAAACCTTCAGAAAGATCTATTAACTGACTTACAGTACAATGATTTCTTTTTCTCGCAATTGGTGATTCAAAACATTTCGATTTGATGATAAATTACTAGTTAATAATAAATATAGACCGATAGACGATATTATAATAAAGTAGCTAATACAGTATAAAAGGATATAAAATAGATTAAATAAAAATTTAATAAATTCATGTAATAAATAATAATAATAATTACAATAGTATTTATATAAAATTTTTTCCTTTTTAAACGCATGATACAAGAAAAAAAAATAATTAATTCTGAGAAATAATTCTATGATTGGAATTTTGTTGTATATGAAGTTTAACAATCAATATTACCCATAAAAGTAGCGATAGTGGTAGTGATTGGATTGAATTTTGCTGGCAAAGCATCTCTTTCAGTCTTTCTCTCTCTCGATTAACATTATATCAAATTTGCCCAATTCAGAATTATTAGTAAATACCACGTCATCGTCGATTCTTTCAACCTTAATCAGGAATTTTATCCAATAAGTAATAACAGCACGTAACCTCCTGATTATCTAACCACATAAAGTTGCATCATCAAATCCAATAAATGCGCAATATTTTATTTCATATTTTTCAAAATTTAATCATTTCAAGCATCAATTTTCTACCTAAAATAAAATCGAGATTTTTGATTTTTTATAAACTAACCAAGGCAAATAATCTAACCAATATATCAAAGAATTTATTACTTTGATCCATATTATTCCTCCTACAAAAACCGTTAACTTACTAATAGTAAATACCATTACCAATCTATTATTCTATTAACTTCAAGCGCTATCTCCATTAAATCAAACCCATCCAAACCATTCCTAATATCATAACCGCGTTCTTTTTCCCGATTTAATAGTATATGTTAATGCAGTTGCACCTGATGAAAATATTGTAATGAATCCCCTTTTCCTAGCTCTACTTGATGGTAATGAAAATTATAAAGATCATCAAAAACCCATGAAATCATATCACCATATTTATGACTGAAATGTTTCTAATTGTTGAAATATCAACACTTGCTGCACGAATTGATAACCGAATATCCTCCTCATATACACTGTTGTACTCTACTCTATTTGACTAAACAAACTATATGAATCACCAATCATATAAAATATTAACAATGGGCAATGGAACCGCCCTTGTTCTTTCAGCTACTGCAAACATTCCTTGATGTACTGCATATACTAAATAGATCATTCTGGTGTTCGCGAATGATTGTTCTTCTCTGAAATTTCGAAAACGCGTGATTTATGTTACCAATAAGGTCATTTCCCTTTGTAATCAGTATACAGAAACTACGACAATGTGTGAATTTACTTCTTGCCGTACACTAAAATCAAGAATCTGTTAATAATTTTATTTTACAAAGTTCAAATTTTTAAAAATGATTTAGGATCAAATTTACCATAAGCCATACAAACACGGCAAAACATACTATATTCCTGGATAATATTTATTTTCCATTAACGTAGATTCATACATTGGAACGAGTGGTGGATAGACTGACGGGAACGAAAAATAGAAAGTAAAGAGTATAAAGTTTAGAATTAAAATGTAGAATTGAATAGGACTAATTTAAAAATAAATTAATTAATTATTATAAGCAATACTAAAACTTTATAATGAACGGAATAAAAACAATCAAAAATTAATTTATTTAAATTACCTTATCAACCGATTATAATTATAATTTGGATTTTAATTTCATTTATATTATTTTCAAATTTTTGATAAAAGATAATTCCACCGAAAAAGATGAGTTTTTATTTACGGATATTATCATCATACGTAGCACTAACATCCAAAATTTTGCGATCACACGATTTATGCCCCGTTTCGTTCACTCTGAGATACAAAGTGATACATAAAGCGGTTGCCAAATACTTATTGTAGATTAGTGAAACATTCCTGTAAATAAAACTCGAAATTGTACACGGGATTTTTTTTTTTATATATAGGAAATTTTTGTAAAAACAACAAACTCTTTTAGAAATTCTCAAAAGCTCCCCTCAAAATTTGAAACACGCAACTGCATTGTCCAAATGATATTCGGTTGATGAGGTAACTTAAATAAATTAATCCCGAATTTCTTTTGATCATTTCGTTCGAAATTATCCCGTTAATAAATAAAAATACTTATAATAATTATTTTATTTTAAAGATTTTAAAGGAAATATTAATGTCTCTCCCATTTATCGTACAGTCATTTTTACTTAATTATCTGGAGGACAATTGGACAATTTCATGCAAAAGTTCTATTTGTCACTCTTTGTCGCTCTTTGTCACTCTAGTACGTGGAATTAGGGTAGGGGGATATTCTATTTTATTCAATTCTATATTTTCATTAAAATGATAATTAATTCTACAACTTTATTCTCCTTACTTTCTACTATGAAAATGTCTTTATCAACTACTGATCTTTCATTTATTAGAAATAAATATTACCCAGGAGATATAAGCATGGATGTTCCGTGTTTGTATGGCTGATTGAAATTTGATCTTTCCTAAATCGTTTATAGAAGTAATCATAATTTTTTGAACGGATTCCTGGATTTATAGTGAAATCGCAAGAAGGTAAGAAAGAAAATGCTCTGTCTCTCATTCTACTTTGCGTTCTTTGCGTTGTTATTGTTTCTGTACAAATAAGATTTCCCACAATATTGGTTTTAAATTATGATTTTTTTATTTTTAGTGGTTTATGGGTACTCAAATTTAGCACGAAGTGAAATGATTTCATTGGTATCATATATCACGCATCTTTTCGAAATTTCATAGTATATGCAGCATATCAAGGAAATGTTTGATTAAGGGTGGTTCCATCAGAATATAGAAAATCTTTTAATTAGTTGCTGCATTAGCATATTGTATTAAATTAGTCATAGTATTTTAACAACGATTATGTTACCAGTATAGTTTGGATGATGCGATTTAATATAGATAGAGGATTGATAATTTAGTTATTTAACACCAGATTACAGATTTACCTAATATGCACAGTACCCTGGTTTAGTAAAAAGAATTTTATCGTTATTTTTTCTTTTATTTTTCCTCGTGAATTTTTGGCCAAAAAATTTTGGAGAAACAGAATAAATATTACCCACAACTTAAAAGAAAATTTTCCTACACATTATGAGAAAGTGGGAAATCAGAAAAGAAGGATTGTTCACCCAAGAAATTATTAGGGCGATAAATTTTAGGTTAGTTTGTGATGATGGAGATTCCATATATTTAAATCTATTAGTGTTAGGAGATAATAACATCAATCATCACGACAAATGCGTCGCGTAAAAATTTTATGACACCTTAATATTAATTATCAATGATCACTACCTGCCAATTCGATGAAAAATATATATAATATAAGCACGAAAGGTTTTATTGATGAAACTCTGAAAGTCTACTCTTTAACTTCGAAATGCGAATTCTAACTGAATCGTGCCTGAATCTAACATTCTGCACCAAGACGTCTTGTGTATAAAGACAGAATGAGGCCATTAACACGATTAAGAATCAAATTTGTGTTCTCAATTAAAGGTAATGTGAGATGATATAAGGTTGATTTGATCATTATGGGTTTACAATATGCTCATATTAACTTTCTGCTTTCTTTATATATTTTATATATGACGTAAGGTATTTTGGTTTGTATATGAATGAACTATGGAAAATCATTAAATAAATTAGGTAAAAGATTTTATATCATTTTATTTATTTTATCGATTCTTTATATTTTCAATTTAAGCGTAATTTTTTCAAATACATTATTGTTGGTCGTATTCATTTGGTAAAAAACATTTATTTATCAATAATTAATGTGTATGTATTTATATTTTTACATATTTCTTAATTTGAAATTTTTTGTGTGTGTTTTGATCATTTGATTGCCTTTACATGTTATGGCTTAAGTTGTTCTGTATGGAGTGAAAGTGGCGTGCATGTAGAGTTGCAGAATCTATTGAAATTGAATATGGTTTACTTTTTGGAAGAGTAAAGAAAAACGACGACATTTAAGAATTTTATTATCATTCATATTCATAATAATAAAAATTTTCAATTAGGTATTAACAATATTTATAAAATCTTAAAAAAATTTGTTATGAGAAAGGAAAAAGAAAAGAAAAAGGAAATAAAAGAGATGTTTTTTGAAAATTGCAGAGAAGCAAAGAAAGTGAAGGAGTAGTTTAGAAATAGATTTTTGTGAATCGTGTTTTACATACTAATTGAATTATTGTAATTAAACATATTTAATATAGGTTGGGTACTCTTTTGATTCAGATATTCTTTATATATATCAGTCGCGTTAGGATATCTATCTATCTATATATATATATGATTATGCTATAACATGATTTAACGTCATATTGTGTTTTTTTTAATAAAAAATTTTATGATTTTAGAATTACTGTTCATTAAGAATAATAAATTAAATAATTTAAAATTACATTTTATTAAATAATGATATTTTTAATTTAAAGTACACCCGTGAATAAGTTAAATATTAATTTAAAAAAAAAATCATTTAACTATTAATATCATCCCTACCTCTCCTTCACTAGCTTAATTATTTGTTTCTAAGTTTCTAAAGTTTATCAATTAATTGCCTCAAACTTTATCATACATACGATAATCATTAGTGGTTCATTCCTTAGCAAAGATTACGTCCTTCTTAAAAACAAATCAATCCCCTAAAATTAACCTTCTAAAGTATCCAAGATCGAAATCTACAAAAGAAAAAGACAAAGAGCGTTAGTAAAGTTCTACTAGCACTCCTAACCCTATATACCTTTCCAAGGTAACCAAGATCGAAATCTACGAAAAAAAACAAGGAGCGTTAGTAAAGTTCTACTAAAACAAAGGAGCGGTAGTAAAGTTTTACTAATACTCCTAACCCCTCCATTTACAATATACCTTCTCTAATGTATCCAAGATCATAATCTACAAAAAAAAATAAAGGAGCGTTAGTCTAACCCCTCCACTTATAATATACCTTCTCCAAAGAATCCAAGATCGAACCCTACAAAAAAAAAACAAAAGGAACGTTAGTAAAGTTCTATTAATACTCCTAACCCTTCACTTAACAGTACCTTCTCTAAAGTATCCAAGATTGAAACCTACAAAAGAAGCATTAGTAAATTTCGACTAACACTCCCTAAAAGCCATTTCAAAAAAAATTCAAATAGCTGGAACGCTAGTAATGTTCCTTAATTTTTCATTGAAATAAATTTTTTTTTTTTTTTTAATGATAAATTTCATTGAAATAAAATATTATAACTGTAAAATGTAATTTTTATAATTTTTATCGAAAAAAAAAAATGCCTCAGATCACAGCTGACGTCAGATAATCATTGATGCGAGATTGTAACATGAGCTGTCAGCTGAGCGATCTGAGGCACAACATAAATAATTTAGGGTTTTATTCAGGTACGGATATATAAACATTATCTGTTATTTGATAAATATAATTCGACCAAAAAATCTTTCATTGTTTAATGTAAATCGTTTCTTATATAATCCAAAGTTTATACATTCTAACATTTTAACAAATCTTGAAGTGCAGGATTGAGATACTATTAAGATACTCGTCAAAACGGGATTATTTCCAAAGAATTTTATGAATGTTCTGACTTCTGATAATTAATAAAAATTTGGAACTCTAACAAAAAAAAAACGAAAGAACATTCGCAAAAATGAAAATTTTCTCGTTTAAAAAGTAACAATAATGGTATCACAAAAGATCATATGCCTGTCCAGCACCACGTTACACGGCAATAATATATATTTTTTCAAAAAAATTTTCTTGTAATTCTAAATGGATATTCCTATGTAAATTTTTAGGTAAATGAGTCAAATGTAATATTTTTGAATTTTTTTTTTTTTTTTTATTAATCTTTAAAGAAATAAGCCTTTTCATTTGAGAAATTAATGAAGTTCAATCTAATGAAATTATCAAAACTGCAAGTCTTTTTTTAATTACGGTATATTAATATTCATAATCAACAACAATTATATGTAGGTCTCGATTATCAATTCTTAATTACAATTAAAGTTAAATATGTATAAATCTACATTTCAATCAAGTAATTTATATTTGATCAACACAAGCAGTCGGATGTAAAGAAAATTTTACAAAAGTGTCTACAAATGCTTAATTCCAGCCAAGATTACTATTCCAAAAAAATCAATATAATATGATGACTCCCCGAATTTTTATGGGTAACCGTTAAAGTACTATATTTTATTTTCATAAATGTACAAAATTAATATATAAATAATACCATTTTTTTTCATACAAAAAAAAAAAAAAATTAGCAAAAAAAAAAAAAAACGAATAAGACACTTTTTATTACAATAAAAAAATGTATCAAAATTATCAAAATACATTCGTTCCTAATTATCCACCTCGGCAAAGACAATATACGTATTTTCCTACGTTTGCAAATCCATTTGCACCACCACCACAGAATAATATTTCAAACGAACCAAAATCACATCAAATACCCGTTCATAATTATTGGGTAAATTATCCAATTCATCCGTATCAATATTTTCCACTGCCTGTTCATGGCCAAAAATTTTTTTACAAAGTTCCAAACGACGCTCTAAATTATTACATCATTTGCGAAAAAATTAACGTGGAAATTTTAAACCAAACCATAAATACAAAATTAAACGAATATGAACATATATTTTTTTATAACCAGAATACAGATAATCAAATATATAAAATAACGTGTATGTTACTTTCAACCAACAATGTAAGTCATTTAACATTCTTTCAAAAACAACAAATTGAACTAAGTTTAATATTATATTTAGAAAATTTTATTTTAGTTGATAATTAATTTTTTTATTACGTATAACTTTTTTTTTTTTATCTTTATTTTTAGTAATAAGTTTTGTTAGTTTTAAAATATAATTTTATTTTTATTTTTCTTTCTTTTGTTTTTTGTTTTTTTTTTGAAAACTGTTAATGAAATTTTTTTTAATAAACAAATCAAAAGTTTTTCAAATAAAAAGTTTTTTACATAAATTCTTTGACTCTTTTGACCTGAAATACATAAATAAAATTATTCAATTAATTAAAACGAAAGTTATGAAATTTCTAACGGATAATAATGGTAATCTGGATCAGAGATAATTGGTGGAAACCGAAGTTTTACTCGAAAAAAAAACGATACTTTGACAATATTTTTAATGATTTATTAAAACTCTATTATAATCAGTTTTATCAAAGTTTTTCCGGAATAAAAGGCTGATATCTATTTATCTATATTAAGGGTACAATAATAAAAAAAAAAGATTTATTAAAAGTGCTCCCGGAATAAGGACTAATAACCCCATTTATAATTTATCAAAGAAACAAAGAAAAGATAACTTACCTTATTTACTTTTTATATCAGTTTCTTTAATTTAAATGTAAGGGGATATTTATTAAATTTCGGACTTAACAGAAATAAAGCCGTAACCTGTTATTTATTTAATAATTAATATAATTAATATTAATTAATAAATATATATTCATATCTTACCGAATATAAAGGATTAAAAAACTATTTTTAATTCAGTTTTATCTTATTGATGTATTTAAACGTGGAATTGTGTCACCTTCAAACGCCCATGATTGTCTTATCAAGCAATTACTAATTTTATGCACTGCGTCCTTTATAATCAATCCACTGAGGTACTCTATTCTCGTTTCGGACTCAATTATTATTTCTTTTCGTTTGAAGATTCTTTTTTTTTGCTTTATTGGCTTCCTTTTTTGGTCCTTTTATTTTTTTCGTATAACTTCGAAACTCCTTTTTTTTTGTACGTTTTCATAATTTATGTTAACTTTTTTTTACTCATTGAATAAGAATATTTATTCATTTATCTAAATTGATCTTGTTTCAAACTCCGAAGTTTAGTATGCATTGTAACATTGGTGAGAATTTTTTATTTTTTTTTTAGATAACGATGATTAAATAATAGTATGATTTTAAAATCCAATGAAAATGCATGTTTGTGTTTGTTTTTGTACATGTTTGAAAGTAAAAATAATTTCCTAACCGTAATTATCGTTATTATAAACCAACAGAATAACCGAAAAAAAATGCAAAGTAAAACAGTATAAATAATCCTCTTCAAAATCTCCTCAATTTTATTAAAAAAAAAAAATAAATACATAAAATTCCCTATAAAAACAAAATTATATTATTATTTTTTTTCTAAAAAAAAAAGAATCATGGAAACTCTATATGACGAATTGAAATTGGAGATTTTTAGATATACCAATGCTCCAATTTCCTTGATTCTTACAAATCGTAATTGGTATACCACTTCTCAAGATCCCCATACCCGCGCAGAATGGTTGCTCTTTAAATACGGAAGAGCTCACGCTCTTTTCCACGCGGTGAGGTTGGGAAATAATTTTATAACAGAGACGGTTGTACAATGTTTAATTTCAAAAGGAGCGATACTTTCAAGATATTTTATACAACGGTTAGTATCGCAATTTGGTAAACAAGATAATAAATTAATTGAGATGAAGAAGATTTATAATACGAATGTTGATGATATCATTGAAACCGATTCGTGGGCTGCAAGTTTGAACATAAAAGTTTTTACGAAAATAATGTTCGAAGCACATCTTCAGCTAAGGGATATCAAGATCAAAGGAAATGATATGGAGTTGTTCCATTTTTTAACCGCCGGAACTATCCCCATTCATCAAGCATCCCAACAATTTCTTAAAAATTTTCATGAAATTGAAGATTTAATTTTAAATAAAAAATTCATCCCCTTCCCTCCTCGTCCGAGACCTCTTCCTACCGAACATTATCCATCTATCGATGGGTTTGAAAATAGTAGACAAATACACCTTTTATCAAGAGCAGTGTTGATTTCCCCAAATATTGTCAAATTTTGGAAACAAATTGGTTATCATGAAGTTTGCAAAGATCTCAATGATAAAGTAATGAAAGGGTTATTTTTATTACTCTTTCCAAATAATACATCAGCCAATTGGGTATATCCTACCCTCGAATTTATTGTTGATAAATTAAGAACCCTAGTTGAACTCGGTTTTGAACTGAACGATGACGTTATCAAAGAAATCATCAATTTGTTCGAAACTAAAATCAATATTATTGGTGAGTTGATGGTAAATTCTATTTATACAATTCGAGGTAAATCGGTATCGACGTTCGTAGAACCAATGTTAGATGAAATATCAAGAAAGACTAAAAATACAAAATGTAAAAAGAAAAGATCACGAAAATGAAATATTTTAGAAATATTTATATATATTTTTTCTAACATTTTTAAGTATATTTTATTTATTTATTTTTTTTTTTGTTAAAAAAACACATATATTTTTTTATATGTAAAATTTGAACATTTTTTCGTAATGGAAAAAAAAAAATAGTTTTATTTTAAAGTTTTTTTTTTTCGTTCAACAATTCATCTAGTCAAAGAATTAAATTTTTCAATTATTGAATGTAATGTTTTTTTCGTTCATATTAAATTAATTATCTTCGTATTATATCAAATGAATAAATAATTAATGAAGTTTAATTTTAATTACACTTGATCCCTTTCGTTCATGCTAATATGTAGCGTCTTAATTTTTTTAATCAGTTATTGACTTACCCGCATATTTTGTACATAAATACAAAAATATAAAAGTAAAAAGGTTAGACTGATTTTATTTTCAGTTATAAGAAAGTATTAGTAATTTTAAGATATCAATCGTAAGATTCGGAGTTCGGATCCTGTTCTTAATGTTATTCGGTTATTTTACTAGGTAAGGAACGTTTCCAGAAACCGTTAAGTCCAGAAGTCCAGAGCGATAAAATGATCAACACTACGCCTCATAATCAAACTAATTACCGACACATGATGCCAATTATCATGCGTAGACTGGGTATAGTGAGGTTAAGAACACTTTAGCGATGGTTAATAGATTTTTAAATTAATTTGTTATTGGTTTCATTTAATTACAATTGACTAGTATTTCTTATACAAAAGAATAAAGTATATTGTACCTCAAGCAGTTCAGTTCCAACAATTAAGAACCGAATACTGTATGATTGCAAGAAAGGGAGAGAAAAAATTCTTAAATTTTGCTTTTTATAATCATTTATTTTAAGATTAGCAACGTTTGAAAAATTTAAAAATACGAAATATTCTAAAAGGACGAGGTGAAATTGACGAATTTAAATAAATTGATGGAATTTGTGGTTACAAATAATGAAAATATCTGTTATGATTTATTTTCATATTCCTTCTGATAATAAAATATATTGGTTATCAGTTATCATTGGACAAAATATTTATTACATATTTATTATATAAAATACTAATAAATTAAATATTTAACTCTGACCGAAATTATAATTTTGGTTTGAATTAGTCAATTAGCGGCTACAATCATAACTTGTCTTTTTTTGGTAAATTTTTTTTATTTTCCTTAAAATAAAAAATAAGATATGATACCGTGGTACAGTACCAATACATTTTTATATAACAATGGTAAAAATTATTAATGTACTAATTGTCTAATAATTCATTCTAAAAATGGACCTATTAAATAATACATATTGTTACGTAAAATTTTTATTGAACCTTATTATTCTATACAGAATATTAGAATTCTATGGAGAGAAATTAGAAATTATGATACTTTTATCGCTTGCCTTCCAATAATATAAAAGAAAACTTATTATAAGTAATGGAATTGACATCTTTTGTAAATTTATATCAGTTAGTGACATTTATTATTACCATACTGAATAGCTGTTTAATGATGATAATGCATATTTATTTAGTTATGCTTGTATTTAGATCTATCAGAACAAGAGCTCATATCCTGGAGCAGAAAATAGCTTGAAAAATCTTTCAAAATTAAATTGTAATTCAAATATTCATCCTAATATTTTTATCAGTTATCTCAAATATGTCAAACACTTAACAATTTATTCAAATCAGTCGTTTCAAATGGATTAAAAGATTTGATTTCTGTTCAGAAAAATTTAAAGTATTTGAACATCAAAATTATAATAAATACCTTAATCAAATTATTTATTATCAATTATTGCTAGATTTACAAATTTACAAGAACTTATATTAATATTGATTAAAGACTTCTTTATTGATCTTCTACCCTCAATTGCTTTGCGATTAGAAAGAGTAAAGTCCAGCTTATAAAATAAATCCAGGGTGCGAGAGAATTAAAGAAAGGAAAAAAAGAAGGTTAAAGAGTTTGGTCATTGAACGGGTTGTGAACCCTTTTTTTTTTGATTTTTTTTTAATTAGAACCGTTTATTAACGTTTCTTTTATTTTATTTTATTTTTTTTATAGATTTCAGGCCCGGGACAATGGAATGAGAAAGTTTTGCAACAAAAAAATCTTTTTTTTTTTTTTTTAATTAGAAAATTTTAGAATATGCGTGTTTTGCCAAATCTGAAAATCGGTTGAAATACGAAAATGATGAATAATGCGGTGATGAATAGAATAGACCAGTCTAGACCTTTCCTTTATTGGTAGTATAAATATGTAGAACATTGATCTGCTTCATATGTCACACACTCACACACCTGAGCTGCAAAAGTATCGTTCTTGATAGATCTGCAGTATGCTGCTTATATTTATTTTATTATTGATATATCAAGAACAATCCCTGACCCATCAAGATCGATACTTTTGCATAAATTAAGTAAACTGTGTAACAGGTTATTAACATAAATCGACAGGTGGCTTAGATCTAGTATCTGATAATCGTAAATATCTTTCGACGAAATAATTACTTTTCCTATATCATTATCATCTACTAAGTTTCTCTCTCTCTTTTTTTTATTTTTTTTAACTATTATAAACTTACTTCGTTGCGCACACAAAAATCAAAATAGCACCAATTATGTTAAAGAGGATCAAGATCACTTTTTAAAAACAATGGTATTATAATAAAATATCGCGATTAAAATTGCAAAAAAAAAAATATCGACCTAAAGCTTTGAGTGTATGTATATTCTTTGCTTGAATTCACTGCTTTTAATTTAATTTAATTTATTCTTTATATTCTTAAACTAACGATAATTTATTATCTGTTATAGAATGTATTTGATTACGCATGCATAGGTTTGTATGTAATTATCAATTTAAAAATTATGTGTTAACACATGTTAACACTTTATCTAATTACGGCCAGAAATAGAATGTATACTACAGTAACCCATCATTTCTAAAATCCGATCATCGATATCAATTCCGTTTAGTATTAGTTATTACTACGGAGAGGATATCATTGTCGAGTTTGTCGAGTACGCGTGTTAAAATAGAACTGTTGGGAGTGTTTTAGCTTATCTTGTAGGTGTATAAATTATTCAGTGAATTTTTACTTATTGAAATTTACTAATTATTGACCTGGATGTGATCGATAGAATATTTATAGTAAATGGCGACGTTATGATCAATGATAAAAAACAACATCCTTCTGGAAAACTTGTTGCAAGTTGCAACTGGTAGTACTGCTCCAAAACTTCATTATGGTCCGGTGACTGGTAGTTTTTCTAACAATTCATTTAGGACTTGAAATTATGATTCAACTTAATGATAGTGCCGTCAATAATGGTATTTAGTACAAGCGCATCTACAGTTATTACTTCTGTTTATCAATTTGCAGTAAACCAAAATATATAGAGCACTTTTATTTAGTTTTAGACCAATATGAAGAGGCACAAAATTTATCAGAATGAATTTCGCCGTATTATTGTTGAATTAGAAGATATAACAGTTTTTCTCTGATTAAAGTATGAATTCGTGGCTTATCCAACATATCCGCCATATTAATCCGAAATGAATGAAATGGAGCCGTAGATACGACATCCCAAAGTCCTTAATTATTTGGGCAAATTTCAATATCAAATACAAATAAGTTGGCTGTTATAATTACAAATATTATCAATAGTCAAATTTTGTTGAATACAAAGATATTTCATCTGTGGATTAAAACTGGCATTTTAACATTTATTATAGGTGATATTTTATTTGTTATAAATTATTCTAGATCAAGAACTCCAGTTGTCTAATATACACTTGCAAATTGGATTAAAAAGTAATATTAGAAGATCAGTTGAATGGTGTCGAGTATTTCAAAATTGAATACAACAAAAATTAATAATATCAAATCATATACCTCGTAATCCCGTATGGACAACTCTAGTATCTTATGATGAAGTTATTGCTTCATGTATTGGAATTTTAGTTACATGGTGCAGCCACGTATTAAATTAGGAAGTCATGTGTTAGCCCACCATCAGCTTAGCATTTGGTGTTAAAGCATTTATTGGATTTGATGATGCATTAAATATTTTTGCTACATGGAGATGATGCATCACGCATGTGCGGAAGTATATTAACTGGTAAGAAAAAATCCGTTTTTTTCAAATTTTTTTTTTTTTTTTAAAAAAAAAAAAGTTAGATAATAATTAAAGGTATATATATATATTATTTATGCGAAAAGAAATTGCAGCTTTGGATAGTTATGAGAGGAGTTAAAAATGGATTAACAGATTTTCTGTTCAGAAAATTTAAAGTACTCGAGTATAGATCGTATTAATGATATAGATTTAGAAGTTTTAAACAATGTTTTTATACAATATTTAAAATATACTATTGCTGTAGTGTATTTGTACATGTAGAGTTATGTTTTTAATTGAATGTTATTACACAATAAAGCCTAAGATTTTTATTCATTCACATTTCATGCTAATATTATTCTAACAAATCAATATATATTTAATTATACATCTATAATACCATTATTTGTTATAAAATCAAATATTTAATTTTGTCACAATAAAAAATAAATAATCAATATTATTTTAATTTTTCACTAACTTTTTAGAAAAAAAAAAACTAGGATGATTGTTATATATAAGATGGACACAAAAAAAAGCACAATAAATAAATTGAACTAGCAAATCGTAACGGTAATTAAAATACACCGTCAACGAAAAGTATATTTTAATTGAAGTCCAAGTTTTGCAATTCAAAGGCAAAAATAGGACTAGGATTCCTAGGATTCTGACAATTAATTGTAATGTAGCATATCATAAAAGAATGCATGCGATCATAAGATTGATGATTACTGCTGTTGAAAGAGTTTAAATAAAAAATATAAAAATAAATGTTAAATCAAAAATAACTTACATTTTCTAATGGTATTTTATGCCCGAATCAACACATTCATACATTAGGTTGGTATGGTTGATATTATAATGGTTGTGTCATTAAGTCGATATGATAGTTGATAACTTATGGAGTTGTAGGTGGGTTGTAGGTACGATTCCGGTTGCTGTTGTTGGGGTGGTAGTTGTTGTAGGATTGTCGCTGGCGTTGTTGTGATTGGTGTTGAAATCGAAGTAGTCCTCTTTTAATGCAGAACCATTTTTTATTAAAAAATGTTAATAATTGAAATTATAATTCTAAAGAAAGAAAATATGTACATAACCGAACGAAAAAGGACTTACAAAATTATCGAAACCGAACCAGAATCAATTTAATTTTCGATATTTGGTGTTTCTATGTTACAAATTTGTGTTGTATAAAAAATAACCTACAAACACAACAAAACATTAAAAAAAAATTTATCAGTATATTAGTTAACCTTATGCTGATAATTAATAGACTCTTATTTAAAAATCTTTACCTAAACTCACAGTTGAAAGAATCTTGTCGATGAATGCTAGTGTGCATGATTTAATGCTTGAAAATTCCCTTTTTTCTGCTTTATTAAACTGATCCAGGTTCAGGATGCTCTTCAAATGTTTCATTAAAATATTTTGTTTGCATCCTATATGCCGGGTTATCGTTCAACGTATTCCCGCCCTTTAAAGACGCATTTAATTTTGCAGTTTCTTTCCTCTCTCCAAGAGCTTATCCCAAGCATAAGAATTACAGGGACTTATATATTGAAAACGAAATTTTTTAAGTCAAAATAACGAATTACTATTTGCCAAACTGGTTTTTAAATCAATTGGAATTAATATTAAAATCAAAAAATTGAACAGTTATAAATAGACATTCGGTGATGAATAGTATAGACCAGTCTGGTCCTTTCCTTTAATGGTAACATTAATATGTAGAACATTAATCTGCATTACATGTCACCGTTACCTTCGGAAAACTTTTGAAATTCTATCTTTGATAATTTGATTAGCTTATTATAGTGTTTAAATATAATATGATGTTTCAAGTATACAAGTGAACTTGTTAGTTTAATATCAGGTTTATACAAATTGTGAAAACAAACCGAACTTCCATAAAGTTTAGAATCGACGGGTAATGCTTATTGTAAGTTAGTGAAACATTCTCAAAGTCTGGTTCGAGTAAAAAAAAATGGGAAGATTTTCCTTTTTTATTCCCATTTTTTGTTTTTAAGAAGCTCCTTCCCAAAATTTGAAATACATAATACATTATAAAAATCCAAACGATATTCGGTTGACAAGGTAATTTAAATAAATTAATTTCTATCCTTCGAAATTAAGTTTTAGTATTGCTTATAATTATTATAAAGGAAATATTAATACTATTCTCCCCTATTTGTCGTACAGTCATTTTACTAATAATCTGGAAAAAAAAAATTTCGTACAAAATTTGTCTTATTTGACATGGAATTAGGTAAGGACATTTCATTAAAAACTATAATCAATTTACAACTTTCTACTTTTACTTTCTACCAACTACTGATACATCACTTGTTTCATTTATTATTTGAGATATAGCATGGATGTTATGGATGTTCCGCGTTTGTATTGCTTATGGTAAATTTGACCTTTCCTGGATTGTTTAAATGAGTTTGATTTTTGTAGAATGATCATAATTTTTTGAACAAGGTTTTATATTGGCAAGAATGCTCGTTCAATTATTCTACTTTGCATTCCTTGTACTGGTAAAGAATTTCCCACACTACTGATTGTTATCATTACTATCACTGATACTTAATATTGATTCTATCTTTATTTGTTTACTTTCTCATATTTAGTACGATGGGAGATGATTTTATTAGTAACGTAAATTATGTGTTTTTCGTTATCCATACCGACCATACAAATTTTTCATGCCCTTTCGCTCGACTGTTGCAACAATAGCTAATTCTAGTATGGCTGAAGAAACATTTCCTGCATATTATTAAATTGGGTTTCTATGAGTGAATTAAAATGATGATGATAAATTCCAGAGCGTAGTATCGCATCTTCCAATTACCAGGAAAAGCATAGGAACAAGATCTAGAACGGAAAAATACAAACAAGGAAACGGACATGTTAATCTACCGTCAGCTATAACGTTTGTTGGATTTTAATGATGCATTAGATGTTTCTTATAATTGATGGAGTTTATGGTTTTAACTGGTAAGAAGGAATACAATTTTTTTTCATAAAAAAAAAATTTGATATTTACTGACCATTTTTTTTTTTAATTTAGCAGCTTCAGGTGATCAGGAGATAGTCATTGATTCAAATACTTATTCTATTTATTATGGATAAAATTCTGGTTTAAGGTTGAGAGAGTTAACAGTAGCGTGGTGTTATGAATTCTGAATTGGTGAATTGACTTAATTATTATCACGTTGATCGAGAGAAAGATGCTTGTCAGAAATACTACTACTACTACCGCTACCTCTGTGAGTATGTAACGTAAATGGTGGTTTGTAAACTTTCTATTTAACAAATTCTAATCTATATTTCCCTTGGAGTTCTTGGAGTTCTTGGGGTTAATTTTTGGAATTAATTAAATCACACGTTTAAAAAATTATTGTATTAATAATTTTTTAAGATCTCCTTTTTTTTATAATATATACTTGATTTTATTCAAACAAATTTGCATTAATTGATATTTCAAATTTTTACTTTTTTTTTCGTTGTTCTATAAAATTAATATATGAAAATAGCATAATAAAATGAAATTTTTTTTGGTCTTGCATTTTAAGATGGTGAGCAAATAAGCGCAAGTGTAGATATAATTGAGTATTATAATGAATGTAATAGTTACAAGCAGATTTTTATCACTCAGAATGTATGTGACTAAATATCAAATTCTTGTGGTATAGGACGTTTATTTGATGGTGCAATCGCGCTATACAGATAAAATCCTTTTTACATTTCTTAAGATATAATTTTTATGATGAAATAAAAAATTTAATATACATTTGAAATAAATAAATTTAATAAATATTTAATAAATATTTACATATTTGAAATACTGTATATTTTACAAAAAAACGTAAAAGAAGAAATAAAAGAAGTATAAAATATAATGATTGACGTATCTTCTTCAGGAACTTTCGCAGTATGACTTAAATCAGATGAATAAAGATATTCTTTGTTACAAAAAAAAAAAAAAATCTCTCCCAAAAAAATGATCGAAAACGTAAAAGAAGGAATAAAAGAAGTATAAAATATAATGATTGACGTATCTTCAAGAACTTTTGCAGTATGACTTAAATCAGATAAATCACGCAATGAATAAAGATATTCTTTGTTACAAAAAAAAAAAAAATCTCTCAAAAAAATGATCGAAGATGTAAAAGAAGGAATAAAAAAAGTATAAAATAGCATATAAATAAAATTAATAAACATTTCAATAAATATTTTTATTTTTAAAATAATAATAAGAGGAAAAATTATAATTTTTATGAATAAATAAATGAAAATTAATAAAAAATTAAAGAGATTTTGGTTTGTTTCTTAATATCATTGTATAATTTGAAAGGTTGATTCAATAAATTAATTATATAATATTTTCTTGTAAAAATTCCAATTTTAAAAATTCATATGATGTTTAAGGAAAAGTTCAGATTTCCCATTCTAATTTTTTTTTAAAAGAAATTTGGCGAACACTTAAGATGGCCGATTTGCCGTGTAAACTTTTTTGATGTAAAAACTCATAATATGGAAGGTTCCAAGTGATCCTTGAGATTATATATTTAGCTTTCCGTGAAATATCTATACACAATCCTCCTGAACGCTACATATTACAATTTAAATCCATAATAATAGCAAATCTTAATTTTCATAATATAAATTTCCCTTTTTCGAGAAAAAGGGAAGTTTAGGGAGTAATTATTTTTAAATATATAGCTGAGTAGCCAGGTTCCATCGCCACATTTTTTAGACGAAAAGAATTTGAAATAATTGTCCGCTCGAAGACTCCAATAATTATAACCACATTTGCGTAGTAGATATTATTATTAAGCATAATATTTGCATAATTTGCGATTGTTGTTGGAGCTTTAACAGACTTCCTTGAGGAATTACAATAGTCGTATTTTATGAAAGGGCAAGATAATATACTGTATGTATTTTAATGGGATTATCTGCTGGGTAGAATGAATATTTTTATTAACGAATTTTTTTTTTTTTTTTTTGTAAAAGTGATAATGTAGGTGAGGTTTTAGTAAAAATGATTTCATTGATAATTTTTTTTTTTTTTTTTTTTTTGTGTTTTTTTTCCTCTCTTTTTATAATGAAATGCGTCGCGGCTCATTTATCACATGATTACAAACTTTTGGTTGCTGCGCGTAAAAGCAATATATTTTAATATTGATGATCACGAAATTGAATTTATTATAATATTAATATTAGTTAATAAAAAATTTCTTTGTTGCTATTATAGATACAAAATAAATAAATTAATAAAATAAAATAAAATTATTACAAATAAAAATGTTATTGTATTATTTTTGAAGTAATGTCTCACGAATGCAAAATCATGCCAAGTCCAAATATCCAAATTTGAAAGCTCGTACAATGAAATTTTTTTATGTTCGATTATGCATGAATGCATGATATGATCATAAATCAAAAAAATACTTACTTGTTTTTATTTGTTAATGGCGATAATACAATAAGTGTCCGAAAGTGACTTAGTTTAAAGCAAGACTGGGTCACAAGAATCACAATGAAATGAATGAATAAACAGATATGGTAATTTTGGAGAACAAAAGCAAATTTAAAAAGGAAATGTTTTATTTAACAGTTTAAAAAATGAAAAATGTGCCGTAAGACATATAATTAGTAAGAAAGAGATAAAAATAATATAAATTATTAAAGAATTGCACAAATTTCTTGATTTTTGATATCGAAAATCTGTTAATTTTGTTTAATCGATCAAAATAATAATACGAATCGCTTCAAAATTCAAAAAGAAAACCATCTCTTCTCCGAAATTCACGTGATATTTCATATTTCATAAACCAATTTTTTTGATTTAATTGATTTAATAATTTTCAACATTCGAATTTATTATCGGTTTACTTTAGCTTTGTTAAACATTTCACGATTTACATAACGCAGCGACGTTGTTAAAGTTAATTTGAGCTACAATCCAAGGTAACGTTTATGAGAAATAGAAAGAAAAAAAGAAATATTAGTGTTGGTCTTTAGATAATGAAAATAAACGATAAAATCACGTTCTGAGAAAAAAAAGAAAATTGTTCCGTTTATAAAAACAATTAATGCCACTTTAAATAAAACTATTCAAAATTTGAATATACTGTATTATTCCAAATAGGTCCAACATTGATAGTATGGTCAACTAATTCACGAATGACAAAAATAGATAATCCATTTAAATTCTAATTAATATCATGTGATATTAAATAATATATTTTATCCATTGGATACTAAAATGTTCAGGATTTGTTGATCCCAATTTTTTTTTCAGTCACGATTTTTTAACGACTTTGACATTATTTAATCGGTAATGCCAAACGGGAATTACCATATTACTGGAGAAGGAAATTTCGATTTTTTTTATGATGAGAATATAATTGATACAGTTATGGATATGAAACATATAATCTAAATGTCAAAGAAGACAAACTGTTGTATTGGCTCCAGAATGTGAAGATTTTGTTTGAAACTTTTATATTTTGATTCGGCGAAATTTTTTTTTAAATGAGTTACGTGTATTATAATTCTGACTGGCACTATACATTTAACCTGTAATACTTTATATTTTATATCGTACATTAAATTTTGTAACGCTATAAATTTTTACTTCAAAAGATTTTATATAAATGATCAACTTACCTTGCGAAAGAAACTCTTTCTTGAAAAATTCCTTTTATTTAAAAAAAAAAAAATTATATGGAATGTTAAAACATTATTTCAAAAATTAGAAAATTGTTTATTTGTCAATAAATTTTTGTAAAGAATATTTACGTTCAAAGAAATGTTGAACAACAAAGATCTTTGTTTAAAATTGTTCTTTTTTTCAAATCATTTGTTGTTAAAATTTTTATAGTAAATGCTCTACTATAAAGCACTCAAGTAGCAATCATCCAATCCATACATTTTCGGTTTTCTTTATGGATATGCAAAATTAATATATCCCTATTGTTGCACAAAAGTAATTCACAATTAATTGAAATGTAGAAACAAATTATGGTTAATGATATATATTGAAAAAGAAATATAAAATGAGAGTGAAAAGAAGAACTATTTATTAAAAAATTTGGTTCCATTTAAAAATAACTAAATAAAAAATACAATTTCATAATAAATAAAATATACATATACATGAATTATAGAAATACTATTTAAGATTTTCTAACAATACCAAACTTAGAATATTTTTCAATAATTTTCTTATTTTCGCTATTTAAATTTAAGGTACGCATTTCATTACCAATAATAACTAAAGAAAGTGATTTTTGAGATATACGAATTGCCCAACTCACAAAAAAAGATTCTAATTCTTCTGGAGTTAATTGTGATCGAGCATTATTAGCGTAAATTAATTTTAATTCATTAAAATTTTTAGGTGAATATTTAACAACGATCTCAAATAGGTTTTTTTCATTGAAATGCCCTTCACAATAAATTCTAATACTTTCTAAACACTGAATATTATCAAAAAACATTTTTAATGTTTCCATATCATTATTTGTCAATCCAGTATCAAGCTTTCTGAGATTTGGACAAAATGTTTTTATTGCTGAATTTAACGAATCATCACTCCTTCCAATATAGAATTCATTCAAATTTCTTCCGTTATTTTCCAAGAACTTTATTAATAATTCACTATTTGGACATTGATATTTAAATTCTAAAATTTGTAACTTTGAAAATGTAATATACTCTAATTCCTTAAAATTTTCAAAAGAATTAATCTGACTAATTGATATCATAAGTTCTTGTAAATTTGTTAATTTACCAATAAATGATAATGGGATGAAATAATTTTCTTCATGAATACTTAATTTGGTCAGAGTATTAGGAATCTTTGTTAATGAATTGTAATCAATTTTCAATTTTTTATAAACATAAAATTGTGAGATATATAAACACTTTAAATTTTTCTGAGTAGAAATTAAATCTGCCAATCCATCTGAAATAAAATTCTTAATTGATATACGTAATATTTGTATATTATGGCATATTTGAGATAATTGATAGAAAAATTTATTAGTAGTATCTGAATCACAATATAATTCTGTAAGATTATTTAAACAATATCTTGCTTTAGGTTGTGATATAAATACTATATTTTGTTCCAATGACGAGCTATTAACTTCTAATCTTCTTAAGGAAAAAATTTGATTAATAAGCAATTTAAATATTTCATTTGTTAATACCTTTATATTATCATTTAGTAAATATTGAGCTGAAATATATAGAAACCGTTTAATATTGTAATTAACGTCATAAATTGATATATATTTACAAAATGACGCATAATTAAACATTGGATGTTCTGAAGTTGAGGTTGAAATGATAATTCCATTTCTAGATAAAACTTCTTTTGACTCATTTGGAAGACAAGTAATTAAAGTGTTGTAATTCCTAATCCTTCTCCATAGAATTCTGACAGAAATTTTACACCAAAGTTTATTAACTAATATACAAGAACATAAAGTTTTGTCCTCTTCTAAATATTCAAAAATTTCACTAAGACAATCAGCAGAAAATTGTAACATTTTGTTTATATTAAAATGAACAATAAAGTTTAAGAAAGAAATCATAAATTAAGGCTGTGTTTATATCTTTGATTTTGTGGCTGTTATAATGCTGTGTTATAATTTACTAAGCCTTAGCCTTTAGAAGGGAATTAACAATTTTGGTATCATTTGTTTATGATTAGGATGGCGCAGAAATAATTTTTTTTTTTAATTACAAGTTTGTAATTTTTCCCTGCATCACCATGAAAAATTCACAGTCACGTGCCCGGTGATATTTAATGTCACCTAACACGTGACCGGCAGCATTGCGTTTTTATTAGACAATTTTAAAATTTATTTGTCATATCCTATTCATCACAGGGCGCCACATGCTTTCACGTGCTCGTGCATATTAAATCAGTAAATATCACGTGACTGTGAATTTTTTATAGTGATGCTAGGGTAGTTAGTTTTGGTATAATTGATCATAAGTTCTTTATCTTTTTTATTTGTTGATATCATCAAAATGAACAGTTTAGCTTGGTTAACTTATAAACCAAATAGAGGACTATGATATCTTAGTTTTTATAATCATTATTTTTGTTTACAAGTTATAATTAAAAAAATATATATATTCGCTCTATAAAATTCATCATCGTCCAACTGAATCTCTCTTTTTAATTAATTATAAATTTATCTTATGGGTTTACATATAAATTTAGAAAAGTTGAATGTCAAGCTGAAATTAAAAAAAATAATGATATAATAAAAGATTTGTTTAGTTATTATAAACAAATATTAATATAAAGGTTGGATGTAGGTATAATTTATCTATTTTGAATTTTAATGTTAAATTGCAACACATAATATATTTCATAAATAAATTGTAATTTATTTAATATTTTTTTCTAATATATACTATCTTAAGTTTATTCAAGACTTTAGTTTATTCTAAGATGGTGCTTATTACAGCAGAGACAATATAGTAAATACATTTGGAATGAATGGATATAACTGCTATAATGGACGTCTAATAATACATTTTAAAATTTTTTTTTTTAAAAAAATATATATATATATATATAGTTTGGAATCTATAGAATAATGTGCGAGCATGACTAAAAATATTTGCTTATAAAATAATCTTTCATAATATTTCTGAACAAATACCAAAAGAGTTTGATATTCAAGAATCAGTTCTTTGTGATGTTTGTTAAGATGAAATTAACCCACAAATTTTGAAACTGATCATTATTATATTTGTTTGCAGACATATATTTTACTATAATTGTCTTGAACGAAGAAAGCATAACATTTTTTCTTCTGATGTATATTATTATGTTAAGATCCAAAAAAGTGAGATCATAGGCAAAACAGTTATAAGACTTTTAGTCAAGCAGATTTATTTAATTCATTTATATTAAACAATAGATTCAATAGCAGAAAAAGATCATTAGAGTTAAATAATAATACATTATCTGATTTTAATATTAATAATTCAAATATTTGCAATAAAACTATAAAAGAATTACATGAAAGTAATATTCTATCTAATCCACTATTTCCTACTATCAAAGAGCCCATCTCTAGTTTTAGTTTAAATTATGGTTCCAATTCTAACTCAAATCACATTTCCAGTTCTAATTCGAATCACATTTCCATTCTAACACGAATTATGTTTCTAATTCTTATTTAAACCAGCTAGTCTCAATATATTCTCATTACTCTCATCGCTGATATTATGTTTATAATAGTGCCTATTGTTACTGTAGTTTCAGAAATCACATTTTATTAGACCAAAACTATCATGTTAATAATGATATACAGAATTTTCATGAAGAAATGGAGTTATCAGGTGACTATGTTAATGATGATGTATAGAATTTCTATGAAGAAATTGAGTTACCAGGCAACCATATTAGATTTATTAAATAACTATATTAATGATGATATATAAAACTTCCATGAAGAAATCGCATAGCTCAATAAGACTCAAATTCAAAGCATTGTAAGTGATAGCCAAATATATTATTTTAAAAGGAGTGGTTTAAATATTGTTCAGAGTCTTTCATAAATATATCAAATACTAAATATAATATTTGAAAAAATATTTAAATGTAATTGCAAAACTGTATATTTTATTTGTAATTATATCGAATTAATAAATAACATAACTCTTTTATTGTGATAAATATAATAGTTTTTATTATATAGAAAGAGACTATAAAAAAAGATATTTGAATTACCCTTCTCCTTACATTATCCATTTATACATTTTTAATTCTTAAAAAAACTTATTGCTGTAAAAAAAATTGTGCTTTTTTTTAGTATATATGAATTGCAATTTTAAAATACATATACAAATAATTATTATATAATTTGTAATATTCTTCTGTGTCAGTATACAATCAAGACAAAAGTCTTATTATTCTACACTGCCATATGAAGGAAATATTATCTTCATAAATACAAAAGAAATCACTTGTTTTATGTAAAAAATTATTGCTTCTTAATATATCTTTACTTATAAATATTTCATATGAAAAAAAATATTATTTCTGCTTATTTTATGTGAAAAATCATATTATTTTTTACATATATTACTTGTTAGTTATTTCACAACTCATAAGAATATTATCTTTACTTGTTTTATGTGAAAAAAATTTATTTATGAATGTTTAGAGTAATCCAAATGATATAATAAAATATTATTTTAACATATTATATAGCTATCAAATGATATATCTTCTGAATTAAAAGAAGATACAGAAATTTATACTACAAAATATGGAACTGTTAAAACAATAATTCACTTACTAGTTCCAATTGAATATTCCCTAATAAGTGAAAAAGATATTGCAATTATATATCATATTAAAGAATGGGAAAACAAAGAGACAGCATTTTCAGATATTATTAAATAAATGTATCAATAATGAGATATGGATAATATCTTCTGATAATACCAATGTTGTGAAAATAGCATATGCATTAAGCAATCATCATGAAAAAGAACCTCAAATTAATAATTGCTATTATTCAGTATGTAATATATATTTATATATTCAATATTATTACTTTAATTTAAAAAATTATTTATTTATTATAGAGGATGCAAATTAAATAAGAAAAAATTACTATTAATATTTAATAAAAGTATAATGTATCTAATCAGAGATGTAATAAATGTAAAGATAATAATATTACATATCAAAATATCAGAAATAAAAGTTTAAAAGTTAACTAATTAATTTTATTTATTTATTTATTTATACATCATTATTAGCCTACATACAAAATAAAAGATCAAATACTGCAAAATTAGTCCTTATAAAGTATAAACAAAATGTACAATCCAATAATAATAAGAAAAAACTATTGTAATTAATACTGATATTGAAAAAGATTATTGTGAAGATGATAATTATGAAGAAGATAATTATAATAAAAGAATGAAAGTTTAAAGAGTTTAAATATTGAGAAAAAGATTTAGTATTAAAAAAACAAGAAATTGCATTAAGGGAATGTGAAGCTAAAATTCATGAAATAGAATTATATAATTGTGAAAAAGAGTGTTAATTAAAATTGGTTAATTAATCAATAGTATTAATAAAAGTATTTTAAATATAATATTTTATTTTAAAGATTAAAATTTTTCTTATTTTCTATTTCAATATTATATATAAATTTTAAATTTATATATGGTTGTTATTCTTAATCTTTTTTATGTAGTAGTTAAGTATAAATTTTAAATTAATAAATATATATATAAATCATATTCAATAGTGATTATAGTATTATATAATACTTATTTAGTTAATTTGATACTATTTCTTTTTATTTTACTGATTTGAAAAAGGAGTATATTAATTATTTCTGTAAATTATGAGTGATACAAAAAGGAGTAGAGTAAGATAATGTAGATGAATAGAGTATACTGTATTATGTGAAAGATTTATTTATTTGCACGTCTGAAATCTGTGCCAGGTTACGCCGATTATATGGCTTAAAGTATGTGGCGCATTTTTTCAAAAAAATGGGTCTAAGTCAAATTTTACTGCAAAAACCTAACTTGGCGCTTTAAGTAAACTTGCAGAGCGAGCAAAAATACACCTTTAAACGTAATTTTTAAAGGTCTAACAATAAGTATATTAAGTTTTATTTTTTTTAAAAAAAAATTTTTGTAAAAAAATTATTGTGGCGCATGTACCGATCACTTTGCCGATCATTTCCAAAAAGTATTTTACAGTATAACATAATCGGCGTAACCTGGCTTATTTGTAAATTATTAGTATAATATAATGTAATAATATAATAAATAGTCTGATAATTAATTTTTTTTTTATCTATTTAAAAGTAAAAATGAATTATTATTGTTTTTAAATCTTATTTTTTATTATGGTAAGAAAAAAGTCTTATGTGTTAAAATATTTTTTATTGAAATTTAATAGTTATTATGAAGAGGATTTTAATTATTAATTTTAGGTTTATAAGGGGGTAGTTTAAAGTCATATTTAATTATGTGAATTTTTATATATATAAAAAAGAGGTGTGATATAGAGGGTGATAAATTTAAAAAGTTATGTAATTGAATATAGTTTTAGATATTTTTTTTATAAGGAAATTGAGTATTATTTAAATTATTTATTATATTTATTTTATATATAAAATAGGGTATATATATCATGTAGCTCATGCTCATGATACGCAAAATGCAAGTGAAATACCTGTTGACATACTTTTTATATCATGTTTACGTGTTGATCTTTATAGTTCAGTAAACATAAATATAAAAAGATTCCCGACCTTTTTTTTTTTTAAACCAAAATAAATAAATAAATAAATAAAAAAAATTTCTTAACCAGAATATCGTTTTTTAAGAAATAAATTTTTTTTATAACAATGGAGTTTAACGTAAAAAATCCAATACCTGTCGAGTGTTATGACGAGATTTTTTATCAACTCAGAAACGATAGAAAAACGTTACACTCTTGTATATTCGTTAATCGATTTTTTTGTCAATTATCGATACCGTTACTTTGGGGTACACCTTTTGAACACGTAAATTTGGATAATCCAAAATCACCACTTATTATAAACAC
>QKYT01000251.1:141690-153317 GCA_003550305.1 Glomus cerebriforme
GTATCCTATGATTTACAAATCTTACGCCAAATTTCTACAAAAAAAAAAAGGGTCGTGTGAAGTTTCAAAATCTTATGCTAACGATATTAATTTATCATTGCAATTTTCTGAATGTTAATTATTAATAATTTTAGAAATTACGTTACATGATGGGAACTTCAATGCATATTGGCGTTTCAAAATGAATCATATGCTATCTTTTGTATCTTTTATTGATTTTTTTTTTAACCTAATGGAGTATCTTTATTTCAAAGAGAATTATTAATACGAATAAATTTAGATGAACTATATTTTTTCTTTATTGAATAAACAGGATTTTTATTATATTGTCTTAAAAAAAATTGAAAGTTATATCATGAAAATTCAAATTTTTCTTCTTTTTTCTTTTATTTTTACCATTATACTATAATGCTATTATAGCCTATAAGCATAATTGATCATCAATTTGTCACACGATACTTTATTAGCTATATATTCGGACATAACCTGATGATCTTGACTTGCATTAATTGCTAATATATTTTTAGAACATTGCAAAAGAACGTTATAGATACGTTTTAACAATATGTTTATTTATTCATTATTAGATAATCGTGCTATTATACATATAAACCAAATATTATGTAGCAATAGTAATTATTTATGTTCTATTGTCCGAAAAGAAGCGGAGGTCGACGCAAAATCATACCAATCCACGCACGTGATCAGTGAACTGGTGTAACAAGTATCCGGCATTAACATTAATATTTAACTTAGGACATCGTGAATTCGTGATCACCGGCGACAATAGAAAATTAACGAATTTTTTTTATGAAATATAATTTGACGTGACTGACGCGTACTAACTTTAAACTTAATTAAATAATTTCTCAATTTTGATATTATATTATATCACAAGTATAGGTATTTTTTCAATTCAACTATTTTTTAAAATAAAACGAAACAAACATGAAGATTGTAAGTAAAAAAAAAAAAAGATTCTGACTTCTGAAATTAAAATATTTCAATCACAGATAGATCATGGATATTAACATTATAAGATTAAAACAATCTCTGAATTGTCACACTTAAATCTATAGTATTGAGATAATCCTTTTTGATTAAAACTTATTGCTATAGATTGTTATAGACGCTCAATATGATTTTTTATGTCAAATATGACATAATAAATAAATTGTAGAGTTAATAAATTTCCATCAATTTTCATTTTTTTTGGTATAAATGGCAAAATTCTGTTTTTTAAATCATAGTGTTCAGGTATTACAAGTAATGCGAAAATTTACAGTGGATCTTTTATTGATATTTTGCCTGCGGCCACTTTCAGCAAATATCATAGTAAAAAAAGAAAAAATATATATATGCAAAATCTCTTTTAAAAAAATTTAAATTTGTTAAAATTGGTAACTTTATATTATGAATAAACTTTTAAAATTCACATCTTTTCATTACTCAATCCCTCCGTACAGCATATTTTGATTTTCTTAATTTTTAAAATTTTCTAAATAATATTAATTAAACGAAACATTCGAAACATTATAACTGATAAAATTTAATAAAAGGGTAAGGTTTTATTGTAATATTATCCTTTTTTTGACGGATATCATGACGAGGAGATGACGTTAATCACGTTATCCGTTACGGATCAACAGATGACGAATTTTAACCGGATGAATGACGGACCAAATTTATCACGTATCACTTTTGCTATTATATTTTTTTTTTGTCATTTTTGTAAATCCAAAAATAAAATTATAAAAATAACAACTAATCTGATTGGGTATCTTATATCAAGACCAAAATGTTCAAATTTGAGGATTTTTTAAAGTTTGATATGCATAATATGGTCAATATAATTTTTTTATACTATCACATCAATGAACAGATTTGAACTGATAACGCAATCTATGTTTGATGTATGTAAATACATAAAAATTTGACAATCTATGCCAATGTCCGAATTTGGCTTTTAATTGTTTTCAGGGTGGTATGACGATATAAACGTTAAACTTTACTAAAGTGACTTAATCCGAATTTGGCCCAAAGTAAAGGTCATAAGAATTATACATTTGGTATTACATTTCTAAGTATGGTTAACTGCTGAAGATAAGGAAATGGTATTTCGCCAAGAAAAAGTATATCTCCTTTGATGTCACACGCAGTTTAAAGAATTTATTATCTGTTATTTAATTTATTTTATAAATATATGTACTACGCATATTATACATTAACTTTAATTATGATGGGAATTATTTCATATGCCTATGATAAATAATAATGCATACAATTAAGTTTGATGATGTACGTAGTTCGTTTCACAACAAATTGATTTAATTTATTCAATTTCTTTAATTTCCTTAGAAATTATAACAAATTTGGTGTCTCTAAACTTTAAAACCTGTTACTTCCAGAATTTTTTTGTATTCAGATAGTCATAACACAAAATATACGTAATTAATAAACCAGTTTGAAATTTGGCGTAAAGTGCTTTTGTTTCTTTTTTTATAATTGGAGCTTGAACTAATCCTGCATGTTTTTTTAAGTCCTGAAATAAATTTGTATATCAAAAGCTTGTTACCCCAAAACTTTCGTGTAAGTTATACTGATTGATAAAAAAATTTGTTTTTATACATTTTTTTTTACTAGTTAATGCATGGCGTGATTCTTTGTCTTTGTTTCATTTTTTTTTTTAATAATCACGTACAGTATATCATTGATGTCATAACTTTCGATGATTGAAAGGTTCTACAAATTTTACGGTTGTTTTAACTCTTGATCCACCTACATTTAAAAAAAAAAATTTAAAATAAAATTTTATCACTTTTTTTTAAAATAAAATAAAATAAAAAAATATTTATACAGTCGCCACTGGATATAACGAACCTTCCGTTCCAGAGGATTTGGTTCAGTATAGAGTGAATTCGTTATATAATATACCAAATTCCTGGTAATTTTGGCCGAATTTATAGTGNTGGCCAGAATTATAATTTCGCTTAATATAAATTTTCAAAAAAAGTTATACATTAATTACTGATAATTTTGGCCAGCGCTATAAATTCGGCCTGAGTTAATATATAGTCACATGACTGTTCGTTATAAAAAATAAAAATTAATATATGATTTATATATCTGGGGCTGTTAAGGTGGGTTTGATATATAGTATATAGCATTTTATTATGGCAATTTGGTATAACCAGTGTAATTAATTATAGAAAATTCCATTCTGGGAACTTTGGTTCAGTATAACAAGTTTTTGGTATATATAGGTTCATTATAACCAGTAGCGACTGTATATCCAAGCACTTAATAGCAGAAAAAACAACAAAAAGGGATAAAACCCTTACTGTAATATCACTTTCAAAAATATTTTTTTAAAGAAATCTGCTGCTATGGTTTCATTAAAAACCTCAGTTTCCATTACGAATGGAGCTGGCACAGCAGTAATAAATGCAATATTTACCATTATATCTATCATAAAATCAAATGATTTTAAAATTAACAATTTTAAAATTAATGGATAAAAGGAGACTTTTAAGAAGAAAGACTTACATAATATAATCACAAGTATAATACTATAAATGTTACTAAGTTTCAACTTAGTAGTGTGATTTCTAAACTCATCTAAGGAATAGTTTAACGTATTCCAACCATTATAACTAAATAAAATTTGAATTATTGCAATAGGATAAGTAAAGATAGCAGGATTATTTGAATCATATCCTTACAAGGATACTTTCCAATTTTCAGCATTATGATATTTTAATATTCCTTCCAATGCGATTACAAAAATTATAATCATTTTAATTATTGCAAGCGATTGATTTATATAATTTGCCAATCGGCTACTTATTAAATGATAACCTGTTATAAGAAATAGTAGTATAATTACTATCAATTTTAAAATCTTATAAATAAAAAGATATATATGTTAAGAACTTTTAATAGTAAATTTAATAACATCAAAAAAAAAATTAAAATACCAGTAAGGTTTAAATTTATTATTTTAACTATTTAAGAGAAGATCTATTTTATCAATTTCTTCTAATGGAGAGTATCCAATAAACATATACCATAGATATTGCACAACCAATTATAAAACTGCATATATAATTACTAGTTAAATTACGCTAAAATAATACCCGTATCCAGAATAATCAGTGATAATAAAAGAAAGATAACAATAATAATGCCTAATACTCATAAAATAAACATAATCTAAAAAGATAACTCGCCAATAGGTGAGGAGTTGGATATGCTTTATCTAGGTAAACTTTTTTACCACCATTATCTTTATAATTAGTTCCAAACTTTCTTTTTTTTATTATAAAATAAACTGAAGTTAATCATATAATTTT
Organism: Glomus cerebriforme; assembly: GCA_003550305.1. Taxonomy (NCBI): domain Eukaryota; kingdom Fungi; phylum Glomeromycota; class Glomeromycetes; order Glomerales; family Glomeraceae; genus Glomus; species Glomus cerebriforme. The sequence goes on from QKYT01000251.1 coordinate 146,043, forward strand.
TTTTTTTGAAGACGTGCTGAATCATGAACTTTATTCTGTAAATCGGTGGACAATGCCCGGTATACAATAACAAATAAAATTATATAGTTCAGATGTAAAACCTCCAACTATGCGTCGCACTTACGTGGCATGAGTCCTCAGAGTGAAGACTGAAAGCAAGACCTTCTTAGATATTAGTATGCTCTGATTCTCCCTCATACCCCAGTGTTAACCCCAAATAAAAAAAATACCTTTTAATCAGTCCTCCCAAATCTTCCCACAAGACACTTGGGTCTTCTAACTAGTACAATTTGTTATAAAAGCCTTCCTCACTTTTATAAGAGAATTTAAAGAAGCCGGTTACTAGTACCAACCTCCAGAAGGAAAGGTGAACTATCTAAAACTAAAACTAAAGATATAAAAAAGAAAATAAACCTACGTCTACCTCTACTACTTCCCTACTAAGACCAGTCCCAGGTCACCCTAATGGATACTCCAGATAAATTGAGACGACTGCTTATACTGTTTCGTTCGAAGGCCATCATCTAGTACTTTGCCTCAACCTCTTGAGAATGAACACCCCCTGGCCGTCCCTTCTACAACTGCACCAGTAGGTATTAATTCCAGAATAAGCCAATTTCTCACAGCTCAGACGTGCTGTCGCTCCAGTGAATCGAGTCAACTACTTACCCAGAACTTATATTTGGATTACGCCCAACTCTGTTGAAGAATCCTGATCCTTGATATACCTATTGCAGAAAAAATAATTATCTATGCTCCCAGCAGCACTCATATAAAGAGATCCCCCAGAGCCACATACCCGACCATATACTCAACGTCTTCTGCATCATTTTATTCTTTTTATTAATTTTTCTATTCAACTACAATGACATCACCTTAAGGGGCAAAAATAGGGATCACTATCTGTGAAACAAAACCTAGGAATGTGTACAATAAAGGAACTAATCATCAACAGATGATCGACTGTCAATCAAAATTTCCAGTACCCCCATCTCCCGCCAGAAGACACCACTCCACAGTAGTTCTTCCAAATCTGCAGCTAAGGTTAGCAGACTCAGTATAGCAGTATTTGTCTTCACGAGCCTGAAAATCTTGATACCTTTCACCTTTTTACCAACTGAAAATGAAAATAAAAATTATAATAAGGGAAATAATCACTAAACTTATACGCCAGAAAAGCCTTTCCCTGCTGATCCAAGCCTATACGATAACTCAGCGAAAAACTGCTTAACTTCTAAAGAAACTCTGTGCTAGATCTGCTTCCAGGTCCACCAAGAGCAGCTACAAGTCCAACCCATCCATCTTGTGCATATAGAGTGTATCTTAGAATACCAAATGACCGCTCGGGTATTAACTTTAGAAAAAGACGTAGGTGACTGAAAATTATATCGACCTGATTTGTAAAGGAACTTGGTATGCCAGACACTAAATAATAAACTTTCTAAACCTCTTTAATTAAGTCCAACGTTATAGAGCAACTTTTCCTATGACTAAAAGACCGCTTTCTTAGGACAAAATGGCCAAAAAGTGCAACTTTTCTTTCCAAAACTTCTTCAGAGAAATGGGCGTAGGGATCAGCAAGGAGAGTTGCTCCAAAAGTATATCGAAGTTAATCATATAATTGATAAAAAGTTTAATAAATGGTCTTTAATATATTTATCTCAGTATAAATAAGAAAACCAAATAGATTTACAATTTTACTAATTAATTATAATAATATAATAATGTAAGGATTTCTTATTTGTTTTAAAATAATTCCCAGTGTTGTAAATATTTCTATTAATTTGAACATATTTTTTTTTATTTACTAATACTTATTATATTATTAATGTTTATTCCTATACCATAGACTACACCTAACAATTTATTATTTTATTAACAGAAATTTCTGGATTTTTACATTCTGCTATCGCAAAATTTTTTGAAAGTTGAATTAAATTTTTTTTTTAATTGTTTCAATCTTTATATTTATAAATTCTTTTTTAATACAAAGAAAAATAAAGTTTCTGAAGAATAGGGAGGCAACTTTTCCTGCTGATCTCTATGTCAATTTTTCTGAAGAAGTTTTGAAAAGAAAAGTTGTACTTTTTGGCCATTTTATCTTAAGAAAATGGTTTTTTAGTCTTAGAAAAAATTGCTTTATGCTGCTGGAGTTAACTAAAAAGATTTAAAAAGTTTGAAATATAGTCTCTGGCTTACCAAGTTTCTCCACAAGTCAGGTTTACAATAACTTTCAGTTACTTACGTCTTTCTCTAAAGTTAATACCTGAGTGGCTATTTGATATTCTAAGGTACGCTCTTCATGTACAAGATGGCAGGGTTGGATTTGTGGTTGCTCTTGGTGGATCCAGAAGTGAGCCTAGCATGAAGTTTCTTTGGAAATTAAGCAGCTTTTCGCAGAGTTAACGCATGAGCTTGATGTAGTAGGGAGAAGCTTTTCTGGCGTTTAAGTTTGGTGGATAATTTCCTTTTTATAATTTTATATTTCATTTTTATTGGTGAAAAAGTGGAAGGACATTAAGATTTTCAGGCTCATGAAGACAAATACCAAACTAGTATTGGGTAGACCATATACTACTATAGTTAATCTGCTAATCTTGGCTGCAGATTTTTAAGAATTCTTACATAAAGCTGGCCTCAAAATTAGTTCACCCAAAATCTGAAATCTGAAATTCTGAAACTAAAATTTAAAATCATTTTGGCATGCCAAAATGTATGCCAAAATCTGAAATAGATGCTGAATTATAAACTTAATGATATCACTTTCTTTCTCTTTGTGAATTATTTCTTCATTCTTCTTCTCAAATATTCATATATTTGCTATGGACCTCCTCATCAATCATAACTAAAAAAGTAATTTTTATTTTGTATGAATTATTATTTTTAAAATAAAATTATTTGGTAAATAAATATAAATTAGTCCTTACTACCTGGCCTTTCCATGGCCCTTCCTTAAATAATTCAAAGTATAATTTTCCATTTCATATATTGTAACTTTTATTATCCTCTAACCTATATGTTACTTGGTCCTAAAAAAATATTAATACATAAATAATAATGTATTAAAATAATATAGATATATTTACCAAATACTCTCATAATAAATTCTTCCATTTTATTTTTATTTGCGATTCCATATATCTAGTACCAAAATATTCGTTAATTCTTCATGATACTCCTTTAAAATCCAGTTCAATTCCAACTTGCTAAGCTCTAAAATTTATTATTCTTGTTCATTCTTTGGTCGAGCAAGTATTCACACTGTTCATCTGTCCAAATTGTTCTAATTTGATTATAATAATTTACTGTACAAGGTTGAGAAATTTGAATGTAAGCTATTATATTATTTATTATTCTGGAAAAATTGAAAAAAAATTTTGAAATATTTTAGATATCTTATTTCTTTTTATAAATATAATCCTCATATTGAATTTGCACTTACACAATTATGAATAAATAAATTATATTTGAACTACTATTACAATTAATTGAATAAGTAATCAACTAATGAGTAATTAACTAATAAGTAATAATTTTGTAATAATTGTATAATGAAATCTAATAATAATAGATGTGAGTATATGACAAATTATTGGATTAAAATTGGATTGAGTTTGAATTGAACAAAAATCAATAATTTTTATATTAATTACTAATAAAAATTTGAATATTTTGAAAACAGATTAAAAATGGATTGAAAATAGATTGAAAATTTTAATTATCATCCAGTCGTAACATTTAGTATATTATACTAATTTAGGAACAATAGATAATTTAAAAATGAAATCTTGATGCAAGTTTTGAGACATTATAATCCTCTACTGGTTCTTCTTTAGGAATATCATCATTATTATTATCATCATTATCATTATTATCTTCTTCATCATTACTATCTTCTGGATCTCTGATAAATGAAACTTCATCTACATCAAGTATCTCCTCTAATATTAATACTGACACTATGCGATTTGGAATTTCATCAGGTTCTACTAATATTTTTTCAGGTTCGTTATTCTTGAAATCCTCCTCAAGGTTATCCAAAGATTCATCAACTATAATTTTTAATTCATTTTTAGAATATTTTGAACTCATATATTTTAATTTATCATTTGCTTTTAAAATATAATATGATTGAATCTTAGCCATAGATTCAACTTTTGATGTTTGTAACTAAGTCTTCTCTTGCCATAGAACCATCTGAGAATCATGAATACTCTCTTGCAACTAGCGCTGTAAGGTACAACAGATAGAACATAAAGAGTAAGTTCTTGCAAATAATTGCTAGTATCATTAACGGCAAGCTACCATAACATAAGAGTTTCATCTGAATCTCTAATTACTTTGTTATAAGGTTCTAGTCTAAGTTTATATTTACGCATTTAAGAGAGAAGCTCTTCGCATAATTTTGGTTATTTTTCATTTTTTCCAAATATTACTAGTGGCTGAAGTAATTAAAGAATATTTTTCACTTTGTAATCCTTATGCTATGAAAATAATTATCATTATTAGCTGTTATTTGTTATTATATAAATAAAAAAAAAATATATATATTTTTTTTATATATCTCAAAATCTTGGATGTAAATAGTAAGCTAATAGATATAAAGAAATATTGAATTCCTTTCATCTTTTGTTAAATGCCTGTATTGCATATTTCTGAAATGATATTAAATTATTTGAATTGAAAATTTTAATTTGTGAGCCAAGTGAATCATTTGGATGAATGTATTGGCCAAATTAGTTTAGTTTTCTTCAAGTATTAATATTGCATTTTTGATAGGTCAGAGTAGTTTAGCTAAAGTATTAACTTTATCATAAAAATCAGTTCTATTAAGAATTTTTTTAACATTAAAATTAGTAATTTCATTAAAATGATTAGTTATTATCTAAATAATAAAGTTAATATTTAGTTAAATATATATTTTAAATAAATTAAAAATATAATAAATATTACTTCATCAAGAGCCTGTCTTATTCTAATAATTGAATAAGTTGTTTTATATATGGATGTCTATTTTGTTTTAATAAAAGTTTTTAATTTATTATTTTTAATTTTTAGAAATTTTGTAGATTTAGTTAATAAATTGTTGCAAATATGTGATGCTTTAAAATAATTGGTAATACTATTATAAGTAACTAAAATTTTAGAAGCTGTTCCGTGATTTATTAAAATTAATATATTATTTAATATGATGAATTCTTTTATTGTAATGTTAAGAGATTATGAATTAATTAATTAAAAGAAAAATTAATAAAATATTACTTAAGATTGATTTTGTGATTAGATTTATAAAATGAGTGATATATCTTAAATTTAATATTGAAAGATATTTCTTAGAAATAATTTCTTAAGTTAATTAAATATTTAATGTATTATTAGTAATAATTGTACTAAACTTTTTTGCTTTAATTTTTTTTATAATCTTTTTTATTTTAGATGTGAGGAATTTTCCAATATAATGAGATGAAGAAAAATTCTAAAGATAATAAAGATATTGCTGATTGGAAGGAGTTAATATGACAAAATTATATATGGAAAGAGTATTTGTATTAGTCTAACTATTCAAGGCTAATAAATAATAATAAATTTATTATTATAATGCTAGTGGATTTATATAATGAAAGTTAAAATAATTACCAAGTGTTAAGTTTTTGGAATGTTTTAATTTTTTATTAATAGTTTGATTAATTTGTGAAGTTTTTTGATTAAGAAGAGATTCTGAAAGTACTTTTCGTGAAGGAGGATAATAATTTGAATGTAATTGATATAATAATTCATGAAAAAATAGATTATTAATTACAGCAAATGGTTTTCCACAACAAACAAAAGCTCAAATAAGTGCTTAATCAATAATTGTTATTTTGTTTGGTGGTAATTCTTGATTTTTATAATAATTTTTAATCTTAGATTGAACTTAATAAAATAATAGAAAAAAATAATTAATTTAAAAGTTAAAATATGGATATAATTATATAATTAATAATTAATGTAATTAATTATATTATTAGAATTTTTTTTTTTTTATTAGAAATTATTGATTAATTTGATTTTTGTGAGGTGATAGAATTTGTTTTATTTTTTAAGGAATTTTTTGGAGTGAAATATTTAAGTTAGTAGTTTTGAATATTTTTAGGATAGTTGATATATTCATTAGTAAGATGAGATTGTAATATATTTATATATGTGTATGGTTATTTTTTATGGTATAATTTGTATTTTTTAGAAAAATGATTTGAAGATTTTAATAGAATTTGTATGAAATGTTTTTAGATTTTATTTTATTTGTGATTATTTTTATTTTTAGAATTTTGTTTAGGTATAATAGGATAAAAAAAAAAGAAAATTGATAAATTGTATATTTTGTATAATATAAATGAAATTATTTATATATTTAATTATTTAATTTTAAGTGGTTAATTTTAATTTGGTATTTTGGTATGAATTTTGATTTTAGAATTTTAGATTTTAAAAATATTTTAGATTTTAGTTTTGGAATTTTGGTAAAATAGAAATATTTTAGTTTTGAGGTTATATTTATTTTTATGAAGTAGTTTTTTTTGATAGGAGATGAGAATATTGAAAATTTTGATTGATGATTATTTATTTGTTAATGATTGGTTTTTTTGATGTAATATATTTTGGGTTTTTATTTTATAGTGATGATTTTTATTTTTGTTTTTTAATGTGATGTTATAGTAGTAGAATAGAAAAATTAATAAAAAGAATAAAATGATGTAGAAGATGTTAGGTATAAAGTTAAATATATTTTGTGAGTAGAATTGGTTTAGATATATGGAAGTGAGTTTGTTATTTTTTTATAATAGGTATATTATGGATTAAGATTTTTTGATAGGGTTAGATATATTATTGTATAGTAGGTTTGGATAAGTAATTTATTTGATTTATTGAAATGATTGGGATGATTGGGTTGTAGAGTTAGGGTTATAGGGTTAGGAATAGGGATAGAGGATAGGGATAGGGATAGGGATAGAGGATAGGGATAGGGGATAGGAGATAAGGGATAGGGATAGGGGATAGGGGATAGAGATAGGGGATAGGGATAGGGGATAGGGGATTAGGGATAGGGGATTAGGGATAGGGGATTAGGGATAGGGATAGGGGATTAGGGATAGGGATAGGGGATTAGGGATAGGGATAGGGGATTAGGGATAGGGATAGGGGATTAGGGTTAGGGTTAGGGTTGGGTTAGGGTTAGGGTTAGGGTTAGGGTTAGGGTTAGGGTTAGGGTTAGGGTTAGGGTTAGGGTTAGGGTTA